>RJWJ010002115.1:0-108510 GCA_004363605.1 Indri indri
CTAAGCCAGCAGATCCCAAGCTCCTAACTGCTCCAAAGGTGCAGCTGGGCCTCCCAGGGTGAGAGAAGATCTGGGCTGTGGGTTGGTGAGAGCAGGGGATGCCAGCCAGGCTGCCCTGGGTGGCTCGCTCACCCAGGAAGCCCATCTCCCGGGACCAGATACACTTGGGAAACACAATTGCGGCTGTTACTGTGGTATGATCCACTCTCCCACCGGGATCACTCCAGAACCCCCAAATACCCCCCAATTACGTGACAAAAAGGAGGAGAAGGGCCCAGTGACCTCTCAGGAACCCTGCCCTCTGCCAGCAGTGACAGCGATGCTCTGTAGGGAGGAAGGGAGAGGGCGCCAGCTGCTGCATCCCCTCCCCCTCGGGCTATTTACAGACAGGCAGCTGTGACTGCCACTCTGGCTGAGGCAGTGAAGCCCTGGGCCTCTGCCCCTGCCCTTCGGGTGACCCCAAGCAAGCCCCACCCCTTGCTGGGCCTCGGTCTCTCTGCTGACAAGGAGTGGAGTTGGGCTTGGTGGTCTATGATCCCTCTCAGGGACCTAAATGGGGGACCTGGGCAGGCAAAAAGCCCTTGGGAAGTCTAGGGGTCCTGGGACTCGAGGAGAAAGCTCTTCAGAGAGTAAGTGTGTTCCTGGGAAGTCACCTCTCCAGGGCCCATGTGGCTCATGGGCACCCCACCTTGGGGAGCCCACTCTCCTGCACCTGTAGGCAAGGAGGCAGGGAGGGGTACCCAGAGTCACCCACAAACTGAGAGATGGAGAGCAAGCCAAGGGTTTAAGGGTGACTAAGAGGGCACATGGGGACAGAGTGGGCCCTGAGGAGGGCAGGTGCCTGGGCGGTGCCCAGGGGTGCTGCCAGTGGCTGGACCAGCACAACCTCCCACCTGCCTGAACCTCCCAGTGCCCAAGAAGCTCCCGCCTCCATGCTCCTTCCATTCCCAGGACCCCAGGCTGGTGGGTATAATTAGCCCGGCTCTGCCATCCACTGGCTGTGTGACTTTGGATAGGCCATATCCCCTGTTTATACTCTGTGACCTGGGTGGGGACCACGTGCTCGCCTTGCCAGGGTACTGGGAGGGTGAGGGCTGGATACTAGGTGGGCTCTCAGAAAGCGGGAACTATTGTTTTGTTCCTCTCTTGCCTGGGCTACAGTGCCTTGGCGTCAGCCTAACTCAGAGCAACCTCAAACTCCTGGGCTCAAGCGATCCTCCTGCCTCAGCCTCCCAGGTAGCTGGGACTACAGGCATGCGCCACCATGCCCGGCTAATTTTTTCTATTTTTAGTTGTTTGGCCAATTTCTTTCTATTTTTAGCAGAGACAGGGGTCTCACTCTTGCTCTGGCTGGTCTCGAACTCCTGAGCTCAAATGATCCACCCGCCTCGGCCTCCCAGAGTGTTAGGATTACAGGCGTGAGCCACCGGCCGGCACTATTGTTAACAATCGTTCCCACCTTCCAACCAAGGCAGGTGTGCCAACCCGGACCGACCCTTTGGGGCTGCCCTCAAGAGGGGGAGGGGCTGGTGCACCCAGGTGAGCAGCGACACTGGTGACAGCCAGAAAGAAGCCGACCTTTCCCCTGGCCCCAAAAGGGTGTCCCGTGTAGGGGCTGGGCTGGAGCCTGACAGCTGAGCTGGTGATGTGCAGATCCCCTGGGAATCCGACATGGACGTCCCGGGGAGTCCTCTCTGGGTGTGCGGTCATTCCCTGCCCTAGTCCCTGCAGGCCTCAGCTCTGGGAGGTGCCAGCCGTTCTGGGGTCGCAGGTGAGGAGGAAAGGAGGACAGGCAGACCGGCTTTTCAACACCACTGCCAACAGTGCCCCAGAACCCCTCCGTGTAGCCAGAGGGCCTTTCTTCCACTCATAGAGGAAGAAACGAGCCTGAAGGGGTGACTTGTCCAAGAGGCAGCTCTGGGCCCACATCCCAGGCTCCTGCACCAAATACTGCATCCTTTCAACCAGACCAGGCCATGGGGTCCCCGGAGCCAGTCAGTCCCTGGTGGCCTCAGCTGCTGCCCACGCGCCTCCTTGGTCCCCCTGGGGGTGGGGTACTCACCTTAGGTGGCACGAAGAACTCTAGGCGGAAGCGCTCCCCGGCTACGGCCCTGCGCAGGAGCAGGCGGCACTTCTGCCATTGGGCGGTGCCTCCCGGGCCAGCGGCCGCGTCGTCAGCCACCATGAAGCGCAGCGCGCCCTCGCGCTGGATGTCCACCAGCTCCACCTTGGCCGCCAGCGTCCGCGACAGCCGCAAGCGCCGCGTCCACTTGTCACGCGGCTCGGCTGGGGGCTCGGCGGCCCGTGGGGCAGCGCCAGCGTCCGGCTCGGGCGAGGCGCGCCGGTGCCACATGTCGCGCACGCCGTCCACCACGCACAGGCTCATGTTGCGCAGAGAGAAGCCCTTACGGACGCGGGCCTTGGTCGCTGCGTGTGTCGACACGTCCTCCGAGCTCCGCGAGTGGCCGTAGGCCGCCGCCTTGAGGGCCGGCGTCTCTGCCGGCTCGGGCTCCATGGCGTCGGCGCGTCCGGCCACCAGCACGCGGCGCACCTCTTCGCCGAACACGTCCAGGAAGTTGGCGGTGAAGTGGCGGGAGAAGGAAGCCCCGGCGTCGGGCGTGTCGTAGGCCGGGTTGTCCCGCAGGAAGCGGCAGAACTTGTGAGCGAAGTCCACGGCGGCCGCCTGCGCGTGCAGCTCGCAGAACTGCCGCCAGTCCGGGACCGGCACCGGGACCGGGGCAGCTGCGGCGGGGCCGGGGGCGGCACCATTCATGGCTCCCGTCCCATCGCAGCCACCTGCGGCTGCGGGTGAGAAAAGCGCCCAGTGACTTTCGGGTCTCTGACCAGCGCACCCACCTGTCCTCTCCCTCCGGTTCCCCTGCCCCCAAGGACGCCCTGGGGCCGTGTGCGCGCGTGGGCTGGGTGCTACAGCACGCAGCCTCCAAGCCACGTGGTTGCGTGAAGAGACAAGATACACCTGGGGAGGCCGGAGGTGGTGTCTGCAGGAGCTGAGGCCCTGCACTCACTCGCTCCCCCTACAGCAGTCTCAGGGAACTTCAGCGTCATTTCTGGGGCTGGCATAGGAGGCTGGGATGACAGATGCCTTCAAGTCGGGTCCCCATGAGCCTCCAGTGAACTCACTTCCCTCAATAACCTCTTCTGGGAGTCCCCAAAGCTGGGTGGACAGGAAGAAGTCATATGCAATCCTGTTGCCTCTATCTTTGAAATATGCCAAGAGCCCAACTCCTTCTCCTCCTTCCCCATCCAGGCTGCTGTCCTGGCCTCCCCGTAACCCCTTCTCTTGCCTACAGTACTTCGCCTACTTCTTCACTGGCCCCCCGGATCCTGACCTCATCCCCCTAAAGTCTGTTCTCCACCCAGGAGCCCAGTCATTATTTCTAAAACACAAGACAGATCAGGCCCCTCCTTTGCTCAAAAATCCTGCAATGGCTCCCATTATGCTCAGAGTAAAAGCCAAAGCCCTACCCGTGGCCCCCAAGGCCTGACATAATCTGCCTCCATTTACCTCTCTGGGCAAATCTCCTGCCACTCTGGCTGTCACTGCCTCCTTGCCATTCCAGGTACATGCCAGCCACATTCCCACCTCAGGGCCTTTGCATATGCCTGGAATGTTCTTTCTCCCATGCTTCCTCCCTTCCTTTGGGTTTCTGTTCAAGTGTCTTGTCCACTAGCCTTCCCTGACCACTCTTTTGAGAATAGTAGATGCCCCTGCTCCCTCTGGCACTTTCTGTGCCCTCTGCATGCTTGTTTCTCCATTGCGCTTATTGCCATGTGACATACCGTATATTTATTAATAGTTTTGCTTGGTCGTGTGTCCTCCTCTGCCCCCACCTTCCCCTGAGAATGCCACTTTCACAAGGCAGGGATTTTGACAGTCCTATAAATGGCTGTGTCCCCAGTGCTGGGAGGCACTCAGGAAACACAGACTGAATGAATGAACAAGTGAATGCGTTTAGCACACCAGGCATGTCACAGCTGTCACCGCCTAAGCCCCCACGCCAGGCCTGAGGACATTCAGCTTGTTAGTGATAGGACAGGTCCAGGAATCTTACCCAGGTCTGCATCACTGTGGGACTCAGGGGTCACTTCCCAGTGTGGATTAAATACAGTAGTCCCCCCTTATCCAAGGGGGATACCTGAAACTGTAGATAGTATGGAACCCTATATACACTAGAATTCCCTAGTAGCTAGGACTACAAGCGCATGACACCATGCCAGCTAATTTCTTTGTTTTGCTATTTATTGTAGAAACTACACCCTATTACTTTGTTCAGGCTGGTCTTGAACTCCTGGCCTCAAGCGATCCTCCCACCTTGGCCTCCCAAAGTGCTAGGATTACAGGCACAGCACGAGCCACCACACCCATCCCACTATGAATTTTTGATCTAATAACTGAGACAGCTCCTAAGTGACTAATGGGCAGGTGGCATATACAGCGTGGATATGCTGGACAAAGGGATGATTCATGTCCCAGGCACGAAGGAGTGGGATGGTGCAAGATTTCATCTCGCTACTCAGAACGGTGTGCAATTTAAAACTTACGAAGGTTTACTTCTGGAATTTTCTATTTAATATTTTGGGACCTCGGTTTTCCACAGGTAACTGAAACCTCAGAAAGCAAAGCCTCGGATAAGGGGGGATTATTGTATGGCCAGTATTTTTGGCCTTTTTTTTTTTTTTAAGGACCTGGTGTCTGTAACAAGCGTGACCAATTTTTTGTGCTGGCTTTGTTTGAAGGCCCTGCCACCCCAAGACTTCTTTCTTCTTTCCACCACAGTGGCCCACACGCTTCCACTTACATTCTCACATTCCGGAATCCTGTTCTCTCCAGAGTCCCTGTCCAAATCTGACCTTGGAGAGGCCCCGATTCAGGAACCCAGCTGTCTACTCACCCCAGCTTCCTCCTCCTTGTTCCAGGCCTTTCCGTCTTTCACCACTCTGGAGCGCTAAACTATGGGGTGTGGGTGCAGTCAATTACTTGGGGGCCTTGCCTACTTGTTCCCCAATGTGGCCATCAGCCCTTGGGGTGCAGGCCCAGCCCGCAGTGCGCATACACCCCTCCATCCAGGCCAGAGTGAACATTACCAATGGCAAATAACTGGGGTGATGTGGCCCTGCCCTGGGGAGCCCCTGTCTGAGGGGGGCAGCCTAGTGTTAGGGAGAAGGGACCACCCTTTCGAGGAACTGCGATGGAGGGTCATGCCCTCACCTGCCCTCCCAGGAACCTCAGTTCCCGGCATGCCCCTCCCTTGCAGCTGCCAGGAGAACCATCTCGTCTCTCCTCTGGGATCAAAACCCTGTAATTAAATGCCAGGTAAAAATAGCTGCCCTACTTCTATGAGATCATTTTCAGGGCCTCTGGGCCATAGGGCACTGTGGGAATTCCCTCTCTCCTTGGGGCAGCCTTGGCCATCGACCTGCAGTCAATAACCACAGGACAGCCCCAGGGAGGAAGCAGGGCCTCCTGACGGAGCTGCTTAGCACCTGGACAGGTTTCCAAACTAGTGGTCTCCTGGGAACTTCCTGCCTTGGTACTGGGGGAAGGGGAGCAGGGAGTTGGGAAAGTTTCCTTCAAGAGGTGAGGCCTGCATTGGGCTTCATGCCTGCAAAGAGGGTGAGGAGCGCAATGCGGGCCTTTTGAGCAATGACTTGGAGGCAGGACTTATCAGGACATTGGGAGTGGGGTGGTGGTGGTGTTCAGAGTCCATGAGGGTTGGCGTAGAGTGGGGGCTGAGGCACCCATGAGCTTTGCTCATGCCTGGTCTTTTTCCTGCCTTGCTCTTCCTTTTTCACCTGGCTAAGTCCTAATCACCCTTCAATAACTACTCCAGAAGCCACCTCCTCCAGGAAGCCTTCCCTGACACTACCACCCCTGTCTCCCCAACTCAGGCTGGTACAAGTGTCTCCTCCGAGCTCCCACAGTCCCCTCCAGTATATCCCTCTAGCACAGTGCCAGCTGTAGGGTGCTCCAAGTATCTGTTTCCATGTCTCTCTCCCCATCTGGCATAGGCAGTCCTCAGGGACAGAAGGCAGGCCTGAGTCATATCCCAGGCTCCTAGTACTTGCTCCTTCCCCTGGGGGTAGAGGCAGGAATGCACCTGCCAGTACCACCATGGCCTCCAGGGATGGTGGTGAGCTCAGGCTGAGGCCTTTGTCTGACCCTTGGGGGTGGCGTTTCCTGGGGTGGGAGAGGGGGTGGGGCTGCAGCTGAGCCCAGGAGGCCCTGTTCCTGTGCACCAAGCCTGTCCATTTACCCAGCAGGCCAGGGCTCTCTAGGGTCACATCTTTCCTGTACCACAGGGACCAGCGGGGGGTGGGGGAGGGCAGAGCAGGTGACATGGTAGCCTGGGAAGGCTAGATGTGCCTATGTGAGATAATTATGCCCTATGTGGGGCGGGCAGGAAGTCAGCGCCAGTGTAGCGTTCTCAGGCATCAATCTCTGTCTCTCCCAGCTCTTCCCGCCAGCTGGCAAAACCCTTGGCAGGGAGAAGGCACAGAGTTGGGGGACAAGGCCCTGGGGGAGGCTCTCACAGGTGGGTGTCAACTAGCCCTCACGGGAGGTGGGGATGGAACTCAGAGAGGAATCTGCCAAGGGTATGGGAGATGTGGCCATGTGCTAGGCAGGGACTGGTCTGGGAGGCACCAGGGGGTTGGGCTGCCTTGCTCTGCCCTGCCCTGCCCTGCAGGCTGACTAGGAGCCTGTGGGCCGATGCCTGGCACAGCAGCCCTGTGTCCCCTGGGACCAGTCCGGGCTACACAGAAGCAGCAGGGGTTGACTAGCCAGAGGCCAAAGTCACCAAGCAGCAGTGCCAGGAGAGAGCCCCACACGTGATTACAGACAGGGAGAGGAAGCCCAGAGATGGCTCTCTGCAGAGGGGAGGCTGCAAGCCACAAGGAAGAGTGCCTGACCATGGCAGGGGCAGGGATGTGCCGTCGCCAACTGCCCTTGGGACCAGAACTGGGGAGGAGACCAGGTACAGGGACCTCAGCTGACTTGGGCTCAAGGCTTGACCCCACTGCTCCCTGAATGAGTGACGTTGACCACACCCCTAGCCTCAGAGCCTCACTTTCCTCACTTAAATGGAAAGGAGAGACTGCCCCTCCCTGGAAGGATGGCACAGGCAGTGGTCCCTGCAATGCTGTAATCCATGTGCAGTCATCGGCAGGGCCAGGGCTTCCCTAACCTCTGGGTGGGGCCAGGAGATGTTTCCAGCTCTCTCTAGGCACCAGGCAGTGTGACATTCAATCAATGAGACAGAGTCCTCTGTCACTGTGCAAGTGACCTCAGATCCAGATGCAGGAAAAGCAGGGCCTGAGGGGGAGGGGAACCAAGAGGCCTGAAGCTGGGTGGCTCCCTTCCCCCTCCCCCCACTGCCCAGGCTGCCCTGGGCTCTCCTCCCTCCTTGGGAGTTCCCACATCCCAACCTCCCGGGACCACTCTTCTGCCTGCACTGCCTTGCTCTGTCCTCCTGGGCCTTTAGAATGTAAAACTCTCTCTTCTTCCAGGAAGCCTTCCTCTGCACCGCCCCCTGCCGCCTCCCCAGCTCCCATTGTCTCTGCGCCCCTTGACTCCCTTGTTTCTGTGGTCAGCGTCCCATTTCTGTCCCTATGGCCCCAGGGTGCCAGAAAAGACCAGCTGAGTCAGTGTGGGGCAGTGCTGGACTGGGCACTGGGAGATCTATCTTGGCCCCTGTCTCCTGGGGCCTCAGCTTCCCTATCAGGGAAAGGGGGTGCTGGAGCAGTGGCCCCCTATTTTGGTGCAGTAGTGATGCCCTTGGACACTGAAGACTGGGACTCTGCTGTCACCCCACTGGGATCAGGGCCAGGTAAGGGGTTGTTTCACACCTTCCTAGACTTACTCTTGAGGACTGGGGTTAGAGACAAAGGGAGCCCAGCCAGGTCCCCTATGCTGCTGGCCCCCCATGGGGCACTGAGTGGGCAGACCACCCTCCCCCAATTCATCAGCCCCTGGTTTTTCTAGGCTCAGCTGGGCATCTGGCTTCTGAAAAATGTCTTTTGTTCTCATCTCAGATCGGATGGGGCGTCAGCGGGTGGGTGCAGGGGATGGAGGGAGGACAGGGCAAGCCTAGCCGAGTCCCTGCTCATCGCCTTTCCAAGCCTTGGCCTCTCCTTACTCCATGACCAGGAACCCAGGCGGGAGACCCCCGCCCCCAACCGTGCTAGACTCGGTCCAGCCGATGGCAGGCTCGGTAGGGGGAGGGGGCAGCCGGCTTTCCGGTGGTAAAAATAGCGCTGACAATTGGAGATGGCAAAAAAAGGGCCGGTCTCCAGCCCCCGCCCGCGCGCAGTTCCGGACCCCATGGGCAGGTCATTCCTTAAAATATTGATGAGTTCGTCTCGCCGCCCCCAGCTAATGGGCCGACGACCAATCGATGCGCCGCGCAGTGGGCATTGGCCCTGGGGGCGGGGCGGACCCCGCCCACATCCACCCCGGCACCCCCAGCACCCTCCTCACCACAGGAGGCTGAGGAGCCCCTGGGAGAGGAAGGACCGTCTGCGTCTCCCAGCGCAGACTAGCGACCCAGCACCCTGAAAGGCTGCCCGGGCAGGGCGCAGGCAGCATCCATCCCCCATGCCAAGATGCCCCCTTCCTCCTGCGCCCTCCCTCAGCTCTGTCCTCAGAGCACTACCCAGACAGCCAAGTGCCGCGCAGGGGAGATGATCGGAACTAAGGGTCCTCTGTTTTGGGCTGGGGTGGCCGGCGTGGCCCAACGCCAATGAACCATTCACAATGGGGAAACTGAGGCTTTCTCGTGTTGGGGCCCCAGAACACAAGAAGTGGAGACAAGGCCTCACTCTGCTCTCTTCCACCCTCTGGGAAGCTGGCCCAACCATGCCTGCTCTTGTCCTCTACCCTCCCGGCTCCTCAGGGCCCTGGGAGCACTCACCAGGCCTGGCCCACCAGCCTCACACTTTACAACGAAGGCTCCTTCCATCCTGCTGTCCCTCCAGCTGCCCCCCTGGCCTCCGTGGGGCAGTCCTTTCCACCCCTCCCCATGCAGGACAAAGACACCATTGGGCAGGCCATCCCTCCAGCCTGGAGTGACTTCCACCCGATGAGTGGGTAAGAGTCTTCCTCTCCCCTGAGGATGAAGGGACAGCACACACAGGGCACATTCTGTTTCACTGCTGGGTATGTGGGTGTTGTTCTCAGGTCCGCCCTGCTCCTCACCTCCCTGGAGACCAAGTCCCCACAAGACAGGCTCTGAACCAGGGCCACCCGCCAGGGCGAGGATGTGGCTGGAATTTCCCAGCCCTTCCCACCCAGAATAACTGTGCTCACCCCATGACCCTGGCAAAAGGCAGAAGTGGGCACGATTTCTGGTTTTAACACCTTTGCATCTGCTGGGACTTTGCTGCAGAGTGGCAGTGTCTGACCAGTGACAGGGACAGGTATGGATTAAGAACCCTTGGGACCTATGCCCCTGTATGGGTGGGGCATTCAGTTGTCCTGGCTTTCTGAGCATCAGTTTCCATGGCTGCTCTTCCGTATAGGACATCCTCATGCCTCTCACATAACTCTCAGCCTTTGCCACCGTGGGAGGGTGGGAACCCTTCTGCTGAGCCCCTAGCTTTTACTGACACTGCAACCTTGACAAGCCCTGCTGGCTCTGGGGACTGCAGACCCTCAGTCGCAGGGGGCCCCCTAGCTGCATCTGACAGTTGCTCCCCATCACAGGGGACCCCACTGCTTTGGCATCTCCCTACGTCCACATCTGGTCATTTGACACGATGGGACAGTGGAGTGGTTAAAAGCCTGAGATATGGAGCCAGACTGTCTGGGTTTGAATCCCAGCTCCCCTGCTTCCTAGCTGTGTGACCTCTTGGCCTCCTGGAGCCTCAGTTTCCCTGTCTGGTAACAGCAGCATCAACCTCGCAGGGCTGTTAAGAAGACTAAATAAGTAGTTTGCTGAAAAATTAAAGCTCCTCTGCTTCTACTTCCTAAGTACCTTGTGTCCATTCCCTCTTGTCCTCTGACTGCTCTGGGCAGACGGCTGCAGAACCCCCTCCCTCCCCCCAGCACACAAACCCAGGCTCCACAGTGTGGCCAAGGTCAGCTTTCTGGAACCCACATCTAACTGGGCCATGCCCCTGTGTGAAACCCTTCTCCTCTCACATCTTTCCCATAAGGAAGAGAGGATTCTCTGCCATACAGATGAAGAAATGGGGTTCTGGCAAGAGAGGCGACTAGCCCATCATCCACTGGATTTGCACTGGCTCCCACACTGTGTCAGGCCCCTTGCAGGTGGGTCCAGGGCCGTGGAACCTGGACCCACCTGCGGTGACATTCCAGATCTGTCCCTTTCTGAAGCATGTGCCACTTCCAGTAGGGACCTGTTCTTGGGGAGGTTCCCCTCGAAGGGCACAGTGGGGGGACCCAGTCCCTGCTTCAGGAAGGAGGTGCCCACCCTTAGAGGAGGGGCACTCTGAGGGGCTGGGGGGCAGGGGAATCCAGAGCTGGGCCCTGCAGGAAGTCGGGGTCAGATGAGCAGGGAATGGGGGTCAGGGCAATGAGCTAAGCCAGGGCCTGGGGGCTCAGGAGATAGGCCCATCCTCCTTCAGGAGCGGCCGGTGCTGGACAGTTCCTGGATGGGCTCTGTAGGTGGAGAGCAGGCTGGGCTGGCACCAGCTGCATTGCTTCTGCTTTCTCCTATCCCACCCTGCCCTCCTGGGGTTGCAGAATAGAGGGGCTCCCTCGCCAGCCTTGGCCTGAGCTTCTCTGCTTCTTCCATTCCAATGTCATCGACCTTACCTGAGCCCTGGCCCAGCCCCCCAAAACTGCAGGATGTGCCCCCCTCGATCCCTATCACTCAGCCTACCAGTCTGCCTTCGGGCTTCTTCATGACACACATACCAGTGACTCTTAACTGAGAACTCTGGTGGCTCCCCTCAGCTCTGAGCATCCCAGAACTCTAGGGACTGCAGGTGCATAAAGGTCCCTGGGCCTTTCTTTGACCTCCTCAACTCCCAGCCTGGCTGATCTCCAGGTACTTCACTTACCACATCCAAGTTCTAATACATCCTCTTCCTCCAACCCCTGCTTGTCCTCTGCTGGGAGTCCCAGCACCCGGGCCTGCATTGCCCCATCTATTGCCACTCCTCTGCCCTGAGAGCTGGCAGGCCCTGGAGCCTGTGGAGGCCTCGGAAATGCCCCTCCTTTATCCTGTCCCCACCTCCGCCCTTGCCCCCTGCCCCTCCACTACACCACATGGCTGTGGCCTGTTTCCTCCACCAGACTGTGAGCCCCTGGCTGGCTATTCTACCTACCCTGTCCTCAGAGGGTTGGAAGTGTCTGGAGAATGGAGCACAAACTGTGCTTCACCCAGACGAACCAAAAGATGCTGTGCTCCCACACAGTGACGCCTGGCCTGCTCTGCCCAAACAGTGTGGGCACACTGAAGAGTCACACCTGCTATCCCCTGAGACACCACAAAAACAGACCCAACCAGGTGAGCAAGGAAGAGAAACCACCCCAGGCCCCTCTGGCCCCACATGGACAGTGTGAATCAACAGGCTGCAAGGCTGGATCATAACCCCACAGGGACAGCAGCCAGGAGGCTGGAGGCACCTAACCCCCTAATTCCCTACAACCCAGGCTGGGCAGACAGTGCAAGGAGTAAGACCCAAGCTCTAGTCAGAGAGAAGTGGTTTGGAGCCCTGGCTCATT
Organism: Indri indri; assembly: GCA_004363605.1. Lineage (NCBI taxonomy): Eukaryota > Metazoa > Chordata > Mammalia > Primates > Indriidae > Indri > Indri indri. Next base: position 11,711 of record RJWJ010002115.1, read on the forward strand.
GGCTGAGGGACACTGGGCAAGTCATTTCATGTCCCTAAATTTGTTTCTATAAAATGGGGATAATAATAGTACCAAACCCACAGGGTTGTTGTGAAGATCACATGGTCAACGATACTGATGCCCTTAGCCTGGCACGAGTCAGGTCGAAACTGAACGCTCACCCCTGGGAGGCCTAGGCTCCATCTGGGTGGGGGTCCCACTTCCAACACCCTGGAGGAAAGCCCACCCCGGGGTGTGTGTTCAGTTCTCCCTAGGAGACCCACGCTGTGTAGGCAGGAGGAGTTTAGAAACTTTAGACAGGTTTTTCACAAGGATAAGAATGAAAGCATGTGCATTAACCATCCATTACCTAGAAGCTTTCAACTAAGCAGCATCAGAAGCTCTTGCCACCTGCATTCGCACTCTCCAGGCGGTGGGGGTGTTCCTGGATGTTGGCAGGACAGAATTCTAGGGAGTAGAAGGAAGCAGCTGGTGGGAAATTCTGCCTCCGAGACCCCCATAAAGGGGGTCATTCAAGGTAGCCTAAAATTATTGCTGCAGCGGCTGCCAGATCTCTCCCAAAGTTCCTGGAGCTGAAAAGTTCTAGGTCACTCCCCAAATCAGTGGCTTTCTGCATGAAGCAGGGAGGCAGGAGGGAAAAGATTTGTTCAAGGTGGGGCAGAGAGGGGGCTTCATTCAGATCAAGAGACAGCCAAAGTCTCTCAGGGGAAACCACGCCCCTCCGCTCCCCCCACCGCCCCACCCTCCCAGAGGAGTTCACTCACTCTATGCTCCGGGACCTGTGTTGGAGGGAGGCAACTCTTGCCAGTTCCCCAGCTAGGAGGCAGGCAGAACTAGTCCTACTCTACAGGGTAGATAATGTCTCAAAGATCATTGGTAGGGTTCAACCCGGGTCTGACAGCCGACCCTGAGGCTCTCCCCTGCACCAACTCGATGTGAACGTAGATTAAGGCTTATCCATGTTCATGGTCTCGCCTGAGACTGCCGGGTCTGCCTTGCTTGGCTCCTGAGAGCTCCAGTCACTGCAGAATCTTCTCCATGAAGGCCCCACTTCGGGGATGTGGGGGCCCCGATGGGTCCCCTGACTCTGCCTGGTTTCAGCCCGCTGGGCTGGCGCGGTACCGGCCTCTCTAGGTTCATCAATGCCCACAGGTTCATCAATGGCCGAGGCCGAAGGGCCTGAATGGAGGGCACGAACCCGCCTCTTCTTAAAGGCGCCGGCCTCTCAAGCATCCTCCGCGATCCTCCCCACTATCGGGGGCTGCAGGGGAGCTCGCGGGGTGGGGGGCGGATTGAGAAAGGGGGCCTGGGCCAAACAGAGGGCGTGCCAGCCCAGGGACGGTGGCCTGAATGGGGTCCTTCCCGCCCCGCCCCCCGCGGCGGCCCTCACTCTCATTCTAGGTTGACACCCCACCCCCAGCCTAGGGAAGAGACCTGGGCGACCCCTCCCCAAGCCAGAGACCCCTTCTCCAGGGGGCCCGCGGCGCTCGCCCCACCGCCCTGCCAGGGCCCTAGAAGGGGGCGGTGGTGCAGCTGCTACGGAGGCAGCTCGGCCACTCCAGCCACTCCCCGCCCCTCCAGGGATGGGGGTCGGGGAGCCGATCCCAGCCGGGGGAGCATCCCCTCTCTCGCTCGCCCTCCTCCCTCCCACCCGCGCACACAAAGACGACACTCGCGGACCGGGGCGCGTGCGGCCGCTCTCCCCGGGGCAGCGGTGCGCGCACACACGCACGTCCTCAGGGACGGACGGGGTTCGGCTTGAGGGACCAGGGGACGGGGAACTGAGGACAAGCAGGCCATACCTACAGGCGCGCAGCTGCGGCCGCGCGGGCCGGGGCGCCGGCGGAACGCTGCCCGGACCGCGGCCGGGTTCCCGGGGCCCGGCGGCTCATGGTCCGCGGCGGGCTGAGCTCCCTCCAGGCGGGAGCCGGCGGCGGCGGCGGCGGCGGCTGCTCCCTCCCGCGTCCACAACCTCCACGGCTCGTGCGCTCCTCGCGGTCCCGGCGCGGCCCCTGCGCGGCTCTCCTGCTGCCGAGCCCCGCGCGCTCCGAGCCCTGCCCCGAATCGCGCGCGCCCCGCCCGATCCTCCTCCCGCTCCCCGCCCGCGCCGCGCGCGCCTCCGGCCCCGCCCCCGCCGCGAGCCCCGCCCCCGCCCGCCTCGCGCCGCGCCGGCCCCGCCCCGCCCCCGCCGCGCCCCCCCGCCCTCCGCCGAGCCCGAGAGGCACCCGCAGCCGAAGTTCGCCTTCTGCAGGCGACTGCGGGGCCGAGACTGATTGGCTTTGGGGCCCAGAGGGGTTAGGAACAGCCCCAGAGCCGCCCATGTGGAGCGGGGGCCCGCGTGTGGCGGAGCCAGCCCCAGGCCAGGCGCCGGAATCCCCCAGGCGCGGGGGCGACCCCCGGAGCCCGGGGTAGTGGCGGCGGGGGCGTGGCGGGCGGGGCCGGGCGGATGTCCTGCATGATGGGGTGTACAGGACGTGGACGCCCTCGAGGCGCCCCTCGGTGACGGGCACTCTGCGGGGGCCATCTCCAGACCCTCCGCCGCGGGACAATGAGAGCCTCAAAGGCCTGGATGTCGCAACGGGAGAAGTCGGCCTCTGGTTCTCATAAATCCTGAGGACAAGCACCACGCCCCCTCCCTCCAGCCCTCCCGCTGCGGAAAATCGCCGGGGACCACTGGGCGGGGCAGACCTCATGAGCACGGCGCACCCACCACCAAACTTTCACAGTGTTGGGGATACTGATGCCACCCGGAGAGGTGTCAGAGGTCATAGTGGGATGGGGTGAAGGGGGGCCACAGCCCTGGCTTCCTCACCCCTGCTTGGATCCAGAACCCGGCCTAAGTTAAGGCAGAGATGAGTCCGGCTACGAAAACCGAGTACTGCTGGGCTCTGCAGCCACTTGTGGTCTGACCCCTAGTGCTGGGTTGGGGACGGGGTTCCAGGAGGCTTTCCAAAAGAGGAGCAGGGGCTCTAGCAGGCCTGGAAGGGGTCTGAGAGGGGGGAGGGAGGGAATCAGTGTGAACAGAGGTGTGGAAGGGGCCACTTAGGGAAAGACCTATTCTTTACTCCTGGGGAGAGCTGGGGAAGTCCCCTGAGTGCCTTCTTGCCTCCTCTCCTCCTTGCCCTCAGCCCCCACAGAGGGTTAAGCCAACTTCTCCCTGCCCCCACCTCCAGCAGTTCTGTGGTCTGCCATGGTCTCCCTGCTAGCTGGGACTTCCTCCATCTGTTGTCCTCCCCGACACATACTGACCTTTGACCTTTGTAGAGAGCCCTTTAACCTTTCCTCCATTTCACATCTCTCATTTCCCAGGAAGCAGGGCGGCCAGGGTTTTTATCCCTTTATTATGGATGGAAAGGGTAGGGTCTCGAGGGTCGAAAGTGGAGACTGGCCCAGAGCCCTTACCTGCTGCCCTCCACTGGGCACTGAAACACGGTCAGCCCCTTCCCTGCCACACACATCCCCACTGAGGACCTGGCAAGCAAACACGTAATGAAAGCTTAGGCAGTGGTCCAGCCTTTGAGCCGAGCTACACACGGGCCTGAATACCTGGCTGGGAACCAGGACAACTATGAATGAGGCTGGGAAGGGTAGGGGGTGAGGGGTCGACTGCCCACAGTGGGAGAGAGGGAGGCTCCACACCCTGGGCCGCCTGGCTGTGGCCCCCCACCCTCCCCAGAGAGGGGAGAGCCTGGGGCACAGTGGACTAACCTGGTTCCGAGTGGGGGGCTGAGCTCCGCTGGTGGGCTGTCAGTGGCCAGAGAGGGTCCTCAGATGGGAAGCCCTGGGCAGGACAGTAGCTCTGATCCATCCTCAGGGACGAGGAAGTGAGGAGGGGATGGCTTCAGAGTGACTTGGACCCACAATGAGGAACTGATGGGAGATGTGGAAGTGGTGGTGGGGGTGGAGGGGGCGTGGTTGGCCAAGAACAGCTGTCATAGGGAACAGGAATGAGGGTCAGGGAGGACAGGTTCATCCTGGGTCCCCGAGGGCAGGAGGCTCTTGGGCCTTGGAGGAAGTTCTGACCAGATGATGAGGGGTGCTGGGGGTGGGATCCCAAAGAGGGACCCCTGGGTGCACAAGCTCTAGACTGTTCAGGACAAAGACTGAGACAAAGCTAGCACCGGGGACCCTGGCCTGGTGGGCTGCAGCGTAGGAACTGGGTTTGGAGCCAGCCTCATAGGCCACCTGGATGCTGGGGTAGTACCAACCGATACAGACCAAGAGGAAGCGCTCCTCCATCTGGGGCTGAGGGGACCTCCACGAGTGGGGCTGGGCTGGGCGTGAGGCTGCCCGTGCAAGGCTGGTGCTCAGGGGGCTTGGTGGGCATGGGCTCCGCAAGCCTGGCAAGCAGGGGCCCAAGGGAAAGGGGCACACTTCAGACATGGCTCCAGGGCACCCAGGAAGGGAAGCAGGGGTTCCCCAGGAACTGACGTGGCTCTCCCAAGACGCGTCATACGCCGAACCACAGCATGACGGGTGGCTTTTGAGAAAAGCAATGGATTTCCCTTTTTGATGGGGCTGCTTGCTTGCTCAGGAAAACTCAGACACTGTGGGTCTGGGTTTCAGCAAAGCTCTGGACCCACTCAGGGAAAATTCCTGGGAACAGGAAGTGGGGGAGAGATGTCCTGTGTGCCAGGGCCATGCCCCACATCAGCAGACCAGCTAGCTGCGAGGTCAGCTCCTGCTCCCACGCTGGGGGGTGCTGCAGGCACCTACTAGCCCCCAGTACCCCCAGTGTTCCGGAGCTCAAGGGCCACAGAGCACAGGGCACCAGTGTGGCTGCAACAGTGGTTTATTCTGAATGTGCAAAGCTGAGCATGCGAGTGCAAATCTAACTTAGGAAGACCTGCCAGTGGCCCTGAGAGGTGGCTGTGCTAGGGTGGCCCATGGCCAGTTCTGGTTGGTCCAGAAGTGCTCAGGCCCCTCAGCCCAATCCTTGGGTCTGAAGAGCCTGGGGCACAGGGAGGCTCACTGGAGACTTTCCCTCACCTAGAAACCAGCATATCTTGCTAAAGAAAAAAAGCAGAAATCATGGGCTGGGGGCAGGAAGGGGTAACAGAAACTGTGCCACCTGTGGGGGCTCCTCCTTTTGGGGTGGGGGCAGTGAGCAGACTAGGTCTTGTCAAATCTTATGTCCTCTGGGGGGTATGGCCGATGACAAAGGCAGGCCAGGAGGACTCAAAGCCTACTGGCCTAGAAGGCAGGGCCTTCCACCTCTTGGGGGATGGGGCCGGGATCCTAGGGGAGCCCCAGGGGACCTGAGAGCCCTGCTGCAGACAGGCCCAGGGAATCCAAACCAGATTAACCATGGCCAGAATTGGTGGTAACTTGATGAGCATCACAGCTGGGGTGGGGGGGTCTCTGCCACCAGGGCTAGAGGTCAGGCTGTGGGCAGAGCCCAGGCTGGTCACCAGCCTGAGGTGGGGCTCAAGGGGGCCCCTTTGGCTTGGCCTGGGGGCTACCTGGAACTAGGGGCCCTGATGTGGTTGACACATTCTTTCAGGGGGCCCACGGGGACCTGGGACTTCTGGCAGCTGTTGGGCAGAGGACAAGGGCAGTTTCTGTCGGGGGTCTTCAGGGGAGTCTAAGTCATTAGAAGCAGCTGAGCAAGCAGGGGAGGGGCATGCAGCCATCACTGTCGTGGGGGAGGCCCAGGCGTCACTGCCACAAGTCACCAGCTGCTGCCCCGTTGTCATTCTCGTGGAACTTGTGCAGGTGGTCGGCGAACCTGGGGGGCACAGAAACCTTTGCTGAGGGCGAGTGTAAAAAGGAAAGAAATGTGTATGGGGGACGGACGTGTACTGTGTGACAGGGTGGGGTTAGAGAAGGGGGTGCGGGAAGGGTGGGGGGAAGACCAGAATGGGGGGCGTGGTGGGGGCTGAGGAGCAGGGGACATGATGGAGGGGCTCGGGGGTGCCACAGGGTGGTACTGAGGGGCTTGCTGTGGGTGGGCCCAGGGGGGTATCCTCACTTCTTGGCACAGAAGGTGGCGCAGTCCCTCTCCATGCTCTCGCTCCACGCCAGCTTGTAGAGTACCTGGGTAGGCGGAGACACCGTGAGCTGACCACCCTGGGACTGGCCTCTGGGGACATAAAGGTTCTCGTGGCCCAGTCTCCAGGGCGGGTGGGCCTTATAGACATTTCACAGATGGTCAGACAGGCCCAGACAAGGACATAACATCCCTAACACCGTGGGCAGACCCTTGGCAGGGCCAGGACCCGCTGGGCCCTGGGGTCAGAGCTGGAGCCCAGGCTAGCCCTGCTGCACTGGGTGTGGGGGTCCCTGAGGAGGGAGGCTTCCACAGACACAGGCCTCCCCTCTCCTCCCCATACTTGGCAGACATGGAGGCATCCCAGGCTTCTGCGTGTTCTCTGCCCCCAAACCGCACACCCCCCTGCAGTGAAGACGTCCCTTTTCCGTGCAGCCAACCTGGCTGTGCCTTGGTGGAGCTCATTACCCTGCTCCCACCTGCCTCGCGGGCTCCCACTGCAAACGACCCTTCTTTCCACCAAGCCCTCCAGGACCAGGTCCCCGGGGTATGGCCAGTTGGGCCTCTCCCACACAGTGCAGGGCCAGAGCCCTCATCCCCAGAGTGGGCTGAGGCCCTTGAAGGGGAGAGGAGTGGCCCAGGGCTGGGGGTTTCGGCTCGGGGCAGGCCCAGGGGCCTGGCCACAGAAACAGGGTTCCTGCTGCCCTGGAGGTCAGGGGTCGGCGTTTGCAGTCCTGGCCCGCCGTCTCGACACTCACCAGGAACACCAAGCAGTGCAGGAACAGCATGTAGAAGAAGCCGATGGTGCGGGCCATCTTGTTCGAGAGAACCAGGCGCCCCTGCGGAGCAGCAAGGGGTGGGTGGGTGGGGCTGGCCTCACCCACCCTGAAGGGCTGCCTCGGCTCCCCCAGAGAGAGCCCCAGGGCTGTGAGGGGCCGGCAGCTGGGGCGCCCCCTCCCGACTTACAGCTGGGGAACTCTGGCTACAGGAATTCTGAGGAATGGCCCCCCCTGCAGCACAATTCCAGAACCTACTAGGAAGCCTGCTGCTTGGAGTTGCTGTCTGGGAGGGAGAGAGACCCTGTCGCGGGTCACACGGCCACTCTTGGCAGGGCCTGTGAGGGGACATTGGGGTCCCTCGGGCTTCTCCAGCCTGGCTTGGAGGACAGGTGACAAGGTGCCCAGAGACAGAGGCTCAGGCCTATCCCAGGTGGCACAGGGAGGGACTCACCATGCTGAGCGTGGCCTTGTCCCAGGGGCTCAGGCTCAGGTACTTCCTCTGCCGCTCCTGAAGGGGGAAGGATGGTGAGAAATGGACCCCAAAGAACCTCTGGACTCCCGGCTGGGAGCAGAGAGGGGTCCTGCCCATCCACAGGCTGCCCTGCTTTGCTGTTCCTGCAGAATCCTGGGGCTGCTGGGCCTCGCTGGGTGCCCGGTCCCACTCAGTGTGACATTCTTGGCTCCCCTGACACTCGTGTGAGCCCCTCCTCCCCTCTGCCGCGGCCCGTCCTGCCTGTGGGAAAGTTCTTCTGCAGGGGAGGGAAGCTGGGGGGTGTCCCACCACCCATCCCTTGACACTGGGAGCTGAAACTGGGTCTTTGCCCGCCTGCTCTCCCAAATGCACCCCAGGTTAACCCGTTCACTGCCATACATCCTTGGGTAGCCACGAGTAGGCGCTCCTGGATGGGAGCCGTGAGTGAACAGGTGAGGGCAGGCCGAGTGGAGAACAGGGAGGCCAGATGCCAAGTGTCAGAGGCCAGGTGAGAGCAGGGGCCTCACGGGCTTCCCTGGGCCTGCCCAACCCCCGTCAGGCTGGGCTCACAGACCCGCTTGCTGAAGGAGGAGAAGGGGTCCAGGCGCTCCTCGTACTGGGACGAGTACCGCAGCTCGGTGTCATCGCTGCCGCCGCCCTGCACAGACAGGGAAGGAGAGAGACCCGGTTGGTTACCCGGGGCCCAGCAGAAGGCCCAGCGTGGGGGAAGGCAGGCTGACGGACTCACGGCACAACCTCAGTTTCCTCATCTGCCAAAGGGAGGTGGGAGAGCTCCCAGAGCTGGGAGAGGGTGCCAGGGTGACAACATGAATGCGACTGGTGCCTGATGTCACAGGGGCATCAAGTTCTTCCATCAGGGTTGGGGCCACAGCACCCCTGGGTACATTTGGGGAACTAAGGCCCTAACAGGGTCTGGAAGGTACAAGAAAGACAGGGCTGGGCACCAGTGCAGGCAGCTATGGAGGTGGACAGGCACTGGGGACAGGAGAGGCACCCCCCAGAGCCGGCCACCTGGAGCGGCACCAGTTTGCAGAGTCTGGGCGCCCTCTGGTGGCCTAGATGCAGCACTGAAGGGTGTGGAAGGGGCTCCTGGCCGGGTGGCTCTGCCCTGGAGGCCCTGCCAGGAGAGTGGGCTCCCTGCCCTCCTACCACCCACCCTGTCTCCCCTCAGTCCCAGAAAGGGTGTCCTTGCACAAGGTGGTCCTGGGGGCTGAGGGAAGCTGCGGACAGGCCTCCCTGGCCCAGAACAGGGTGGGTGTTCTTGATTGGTTTTTGGGGCGTTAGACAAAATTCTGTTTTTTAATAATTTTTTGGATACTGATTCCCCAGAGTCTGTGCTGCACGCCCAACACTCAGATCCTGGGGTCAGCTAGTGGGTCACCCCCATTTCACAGAGGGGCTGCTCCCACTCGCGGGCCTGGGAGTCTATGGCCCCTGCCTCTTGCTGTACCTTGCACTTCCTGGCTGGTTCTGGCTTCACTCTGGCAGCTTCTCCCAGCTTAGGGAGGACAGCTGGGGGTGGGGGTCATAGACCCCCCAGGCTGGGGGGTTGGATGGGCCTCTGGGTGTCTGGTGCTACCCAGCAGGTCACGGCCCCCAATGCTCCTGCCTCGAGTGCCCTGACCAGCCTCTCTCTGCCTGGTCCACCCGGGGCTGACACTGGGGAGGGCGCTCACCCGGCCAGGGTAGCTCTGCAGGAATTTGATCTTCTCAAAGAGCTTGATGTTGTCGGCTCGCAGGCTGTCCAGCTCGCTCTGCAGGGCCTGGAGTGTGTGCTGGGCCAGGCGGTTCTCCTGTGGGGGGCGGGCAGGGGGCAGGGGTTGGGGAGAGGCTTCCACACTGCCACAGGTACTGCTCCGTCTGCCTGGAGCCCCTCCTGTGCCTACGGCCTCCTCCTTGCCCTGCCAGATTCTGCTCACAGCTGCCCGCTCTGGGAAGTGCCCCTTCCCTGCCTGTGGCCCCGCCGCAGGCAGAAGTCACAGTTCCTGGTTCAGCCTTCTTCGTATTTTGTTTGTTTTGGCATTGTCAGCCTTTTAAAAAATTATTACTGAGATATAACCCATATACAACATAAACATCACCATTTTAAAGTGTACAATTCAGTGATTTTTAGTATTGTCACAATGTTATGCAACCATCCCCACAACCTAACTCCAGAACATTTTCATCACCCCAATATGAAGCCCCAAACCTGCCGGCAGTCACTCCCCATTCCCTGGCAACCACGAGTCTACCTTCTGTCTCTATGGATTTGCCTATTCTGGACATTTCGCATACATGGAATCACACACTACGTGGTTTTAATGTTTACCAATCTCGGGGCAAGGTGAAATGTGATCTCATTTTGCAATTGATTCAAATGCTTGAATAGGTGTTTCCTTCACACTACTCAAAATTCAAGCAGTACAGAAAAAGTGCACGGGAGTATGGCAGTTTACCCCTAAATTAAACACAGAATTACCACATGATCCAGTAATCCGGCTTCTGGGTATCTATCCAAAAGAACTGAAAGCAGGGCCATGAAGAAATATTTGTACCCCACGTTCGCAGCAGGGTTATTCGCATTAGCTATGATGTGGAAGCAACCCCAGACAAGTGAGTGGGCAAACAAAGTGTGTAGATACACACACAATAGAATGTTACTCAGCCTTAACAAACAGGGACATTCTGACACGTGCTACAACGTGTATGAACCCCAGGGATCATCATGCTAAGTGAAATAAGCCAGTCACAAAGACAAATACTGTGTGAGTCCACTCATGTGAGGTACTTAAAGTAGTCTAATTCATAGAGACAGAAAGAATGGGCGTTGCCAGGGGTTTTGGGGAGGAATTGGGAATTGTTGCTTAATAGGTTTAGAGTTTCAGTTTTGCAAGAGGAGAAGAGTTCTGGGGATGGATGGTGGTGATGATTGTAAACAATGCGATGGACTTATGACCGCTGTGTGGTTAAGGACGGCCGAAGATGGTTAAGATAGCAAATTTTATGTTATGTTTATTTATTTTACCACAATTTTAAAACAAGTACTTGGTAAAAAGTCTAGATTTTTAAAGCAAAAAAAAATTTTTTTTTCTCTACTTAATCTATCTTGAAGGGTTTCTTTTAAGGGCTGCATAGTATTCCGCAATGTGGCTGTCCCCAGAAGGGGTGTTTCCTGTCCACTGCCTACACAGGCAGCCCCAAGGGGGACAGTCCTATTGGTCCTTCTTGCTCTGGAGCTCAGATCACAGAGGGTCCCACTGGATCTGACCCACCCTGTCACTGCACCATCCTGGGCCCGGCCTGTGACTCCTTGAGGAGTGAAAACTCCCTGGCTCTGTTCCCACCAGGAGAGCAGCTGGGGGTGGGGACCTGGGCTGGCTCTGAATGATTGAGGAGCAGGGGTGGGGGGGGGTGGTCTGCAGAGTCCCCAGAGGCAGGATAGAGCCACCTCCAGGTGCTCCTGTGGTCTGTCACCTGGGTACTCTGCACTTCTGGATCCAGTGTCCACGCCCTCTGGGGACAGCCTGGCCTTGGCCTTGGTGTCCCTGACACCCCTTATGGCTGCTCCTTTTGCTCTCTGCCTCCAACTCTCTAGCTTCCATCCCCTGTTGCATCCTCTTCCAGGGACCACATCCACCCTGCTGGCGCTGCAGCTGCCATCCATGCGTCAATAGCGCCCACATGGCAGCACCCCCTCTGCGGTCTACAGGTGCCTCACCGGTGTCAAACGTCGACTGAACTGGTCATCTGCAAAGACCGGCCCCTTTTTCATGGTGCCCCTCTAGGGAGGTCACCAGCAGGCGCTCAGCAGCCGGCAGCCTCTATGTGCTCCTCCCGCTCCCTGACTGCGCAGAGCTGTCCTGATATCCTTGTGCTGTTCATCTTTCTAGGGCTTCACAGACCGTCCTTTCTCCAGTCCCCCCCACCCCACTTCTCCACTCTGCCACCCAATTCAGATGTTCCTCCCTGGACGATGGTAACCACTCCCTGGTCCTCCTCCTGGGCGAGCCTTCTCTCTTGAGCTGGCTGCCCAAATGACCCTTCCTATGCTGCATTCTTGCAGTGTCACTGCCCTGCTTAAATCCTTTGTTGGTGCCCCTGCCTGCAGGGGGCAGCCCACACACTCCAGCCTGGTGGGATGGCACAGGATGGCACTCGCCTAGAGACTCTGTGTCTTGTTTCCTACGACTCCTTCCTGCAGCCCTGGAATGACCTGCACTCCCTTTTGGCTCATCAGGCCGTCTCCTCTACCTTGAATGTCTGATTCTTCTTTCAAACCCAGCATGGCACACCCTCCTCCAGGAAGCCCTCCCTGACTGCACAGAACAAATCTCATCCCACGGTGCTATATGGTTTGTGCCATTCACACATCTTTGTCCCCCAAGCCTGTGTCTTTCCCCATTGTGTCCTCAGGTGCAGTGGGCTTCGGGGAGACGAGAACATGACTCACAGCCTCCAGCTCCTGGTTCCGGGCACGGAAGCGCTCCCTCTGGCTAGAGATGATGGAAAGCAGCGAATCCACCTGGCCCTCTGGGAGGGCGCCACTGGTTGGGGCCGTGGGTCCTAGCAGGTAGAGGAAAGTGGCTTGAAGTGGCAGGAGGCAGAGCCTAGCAGGGGGCCCTTGGGTTGGGTGGCCCCAGCCTTGAGGGATTTCTGGCCAAGTGCCATGGGGTAGAGGCCACGTGGTGTCTGACCACCTGGTGCTGAGCAGCTCAGGGAAGAGGAGGGGACAATCAGGGTGACCTGGGAGGGGTGAGGATGGGCTGGGTGGGTTGACCTGACCTGACAGTTGGGGCCTGGGGAGGGCCCAGCTCTCCCATTTGTACTATCAGAGGGCCAGGCCCAGGGCTCCCGTCCTCATCCTTCTATCCGTAGATCTGTGACCCTACAGCTGTCAGCCTGCGCCCCCAGACTCTGGGGAAGCAGAGGGACACAGAGGGAACTGGGAGCCATGGGCACTTTCCCCACCCCATATCCTGGCCACACAGCCTCGGGTGCTGGCCATAGTCCCTGAGGAGGCCCCCTCCCCTCTGGCGCTGTGTGGCAGTCTGGCTACACTTCCGCACCAGGCCTCAGCTCACCACCTCCCAGCAGCCTTTTTAAAAACTTTATTTTGGGGGCCGGGCGCGGTGGCTCACACCTGTAACCCTAGCACTCTGGGAGGCCAAGGCGGGCGGATTGTTTGAGCTCAGGAGTTCGAGACCAGCCTGAGCAAGAGCGAGACCCCGCCTCTACTAAAATTAGAAATAAATTAATCGGCCAACTAAAAATATATAGAAAAAATCAGCCGGGCATGGTGGCGCATGCCTGTAGTCCCAGGTACTCGGGAGGCTAAGGCAGAAGGATCACTTGAGCCCAGGAGTTTGAGGTTGCTGTGAGCTAGGCTGATGCCACGGCACTCACTCTAGACCGGGTAAAAGAGTGAGACTCTGTCTCAAAAAAAAAAAAACAAAAAAACTTTATTTTATTTTAATTAATTAAATTGCTTTTTAAATTAAATTTATTTACAGGCAAGACCCCTGTCACCCAGGCTGGAGTACAGTGGCTATTCACAGGCATGATCATGGCACACTGCAGCCTTGAACTCATGGGCTCAAGCAAGCCTCCCCTCTCAGCCTCCTAACTAGCTGGGACTATAGGTATATGCCATCATGCTCAGCCAATTTTTAAAAATTTTTCTTAGAAATGACAAGGTCTCACTATGTTACCCAGGCTGGTCTTGAACTCCTGGACTCAAGTGATCTTCCTTTTTTAGCCTCCCAAGTTGCTGGGATTACAGGTGTGAGCCACCAAGCCTGGCTGCCACTTGCCAGCCTTTAATTGGCCACTGGCAGGGGTCAGCCCCCAAGGTGGGGGATGTCGGGCTACAGCTCAGAGGGGAAGGTAGGGGACTCACCACCCTTTTGAAGATTGCTGCTGCATTGCTGTGGTGAGAGGCCCTGGCCTTCTCTGAGGGAGGGGCTGCTCTTTGGGGATCTGGGCTCTCGGACTACACCACCTGTTCCCTCTTCCCCTCCCAACCTTGCCTCTCACCATAGAATAGGGCAGTGGCCTCTTTGATGGGCTCCGGGATCTTCTCCAGGCCGTGCTCGGCGGCACCCTGCGGGTGAGAGGGAGCGATGGGGGCTGGCGCCTCCACACAGTGGGCATGGAATACACATTTCAGGGAGGCCATGCGGAATGGCAGGGGGGAGGTGGGTGGCAGGAGCAGGTGGGGCTGTTTGGCAGTGGGGCCTGGATCTGATGCCCGAGTGGGCTGCCAAAGGAGAGAAGGCTGGGTGTGAGTCACTCCTGAGGCCAGAGCTCAGCAGCACGGCTGTCCTCTGCCACTGCACCCTGACAGGCATCAGATGCTTGGGCGACCCTGACCTGCAGCCAGCCTGCTGTGTGACCTGGGGACCCCACTTCTCTCCCCGAGCCCAGTTCCTCATCTATAGAATGAGAAGCGGGTGAGGTGATGCCCCCGAGGGCCCTTTAGCCGTGGCCTGGGTGTTGAATCCTGGACTTGCACCTGCCCAGAGCTCTCAGGGCAGAGGTTCCAGCCTATACCTGGACACAGGCTGCTTTGTGCCAGCTTGAGGAAGCCCTGTGCCTATGCCCTGTGGCCCTGGCACTCCAAATTGCGTGGAAGGTGGCCTACATAGAGTGAGCAGGCAAAACCCAGTGGTTGTGGGTGACAGCCCTTCTGGGTGTTGGCAAGAGGCAAGCTGACCCCAGCTGCCTGAGACATGCTGGCTTGCCTGGTAAGTTGGGGTTTGCCGAGACTGGAAGGACACTGGGCAGGTGGCAGGGCCCACGGGGGCGGGGTGGGCTCACCTCGGCATCAGGCCGCTGGATGGACTGGATGGTGCTGAGGTCCTGCTCCAAGCGGGCGATCAGCGCCCTCTGCTCAGCTGCCGTGGCCACAGCCTCGGTGACGTGGACCTGCAGCTCCGCACAGCGCCCTGTGGCCAAAGGAAGATGTGGTTGTCAGAGGGAGCCTGGTGGGACCCTTGGTGCCTTCCCCATCTGCCTCTCAGACCCATGGTCTGGAAGCAGGACCGTGGGGTGCCATGGGAGCACTGGCTGTTCCCTCCCCACCCGCCACTGCCTGGAAGACCCTATTAGACCCAGTCGTCATGGTCTCAGAGGCACTCCTGGCCCAGGCACTCTCTGCATTCGGGAAATCTCCTGGGTCGAGGAAGGAGCTCGGGGCGGGGATCGGGAGAGACAGGTACACCTGGCTCTGTCCGTGACCAGCTGGGTGACTGGCAGCCCTTGCCCTCTCCAGGTTTCCCTTTGCCTCCGTCACGCAAGGCAAGGAGCCCCACGCTTCTTCCAGGGCTGATGCCCTGGGGTAGTGTCCAGAGGGAGGCTGGGGGCAGGAGAGGCAGAGAAAGGCGTGGGAGGTGCAGTGGGCCACCTCTGGGCCGCGGCAGCAGAACTGCTGGGTCCAGCCACAATAGTGGAGATGGTGGCAGGGGTTGGGGTGGGGTGGCCCCCAGGAGACCCCTGACTCACAGCTCTGTCCCCCATCCAAGTGCCCAGGTCATCTTTGCAATAAGGCAAATCCAAATGGATTCCGTTTGGAGACTTCTCTGCCCTGTAGCGGGGTGGGAGGTGTGTGTGGGGTGGGTTCTCCAAGCCCAGGCCTTTGGGCACCTTCCACAGTCATCACCAGGGAGAACAACAGCGGCCTGGGAGCCGGGCAGCCCCAAGGGTGAGGTCTGGCTCGACTTCTGGACTGTGTGCCTCTGGGCAGGTTGATCACCCTTGCTGGTCCCCGCTTTGTAAAATGGTGACAAAAAGCCTTGCTCAGGGTGAGCTGTTGAGGCTGCAGAAAGGACAGCCGAGGCCCAGGCAAGGCAGACTGCATAGCCACCAGGGGGCGCTGTGGCCTCAGAAATGCCCAGAGGCTCTAGGCTGTGGACAGTGCCGGGGACATGGCCATTGTGCCCTCCTCAGCGGACTTGCCCCTCACCCCATGGTCTGCTGGCCAGGTGCCCAGCTGGCCCTGGCCGGGCTTGGCACCCTGAGCCAGGGTGGGGCAGCCCCGCTTACCCCCACCTGCTCCATCTCCTGGGTGCCTGCTGCGCACCAAGCCCTTAGCCCAGTCAGAGAGGATGACCCCATTTTGCAGACGAAGAACTGAGGCTTCCCGACCCAGGACCAAACCCAAGGGTGTCCGGCCCCAGCTCCATCTAAGCCCATCACCACACAAGAGTCTCTCCTCCTCCCCGAATGGATTTCTTCCTTCAGATGTTCACTGAGCTGCTCTACACCTGGCAGGTAGATGGTGTCGTGGGAGCGAGGTGGGAAGTGGGGGAGGGGCTGGCCCCCAGGGCAGGGCCCAGCCATGGAGGGAGGACTGTGGAGCTAGGGCTGGGGTCTGGCCCTGGGTCACCTACAGGGGAGACCTCGCTGGGGAGAGGCCCAGAGAGACCACAAATGCCATGACCCCACTGGTCTGGGCATAGGGTCCTTGGGCCCAGGCTTGCAGGATGGGACGGCAGAGCTGGCCACACACGCTTAGGAGGGGAGCTGGATGGAAGCTGTGGTGAGACGTAGGGAGAGGAAACCAGCAGAAGGCTAACGGGACCTTGGGTGATATTAATGGAGGCAAAGGGCCTGGATTGAAGGAGGGGATGGGTGTCCACAGGAACAGCCATAGACAGGAACATATCTGAGAACAGTGCCAGGACCAATCCCACGGGGTGGGGGTGAACAGACCTCTGGGACAAGTAGAGGGTGCTGGGCCCAGAGAAGGCTCAGGTGAGCAGAACCCCACCTCAGGGATGAGGACCCAGGGGACAAAGGGGCAGGACTGAGGTGGGAACCCATGGAGAGGTGGCTGCTGCCCAGCCAGAGTGAGCCTCGGCCCTGGAGGTGTGCGCATGGCAGGAAGGGCAGATAAAGTGCCGGCGTGGCGGTCCCTTGGACTGCCTGTTTTCTTTGCCACGAGTCGGTGGCCTCCCCAGTGTGGTCTTGGCCAGAGCTCATGGGCACAGGGAAGATGATGAGGGGCCTGGGCCTGCTGCTGCGGGGCTGGGCACATGGTGTCACGTGCACACATGTGACACTCTGTGCAGGTGCCAGGGCCCTGGGAACAAACCGTCCATCCCTAGGCTGCCCCAGCCCGGCTGGTGCCCAGCCACTCTGGCCAGGGCCAGTGTGTTAAGCTGGCCTGGGGGGGCCAGCCACTGCCGCTGCTGCAAATGTTCCTGGGCGCTAGGTCAGCCACTGAGGGGGTCTCAGGGTGCAGGGCTGAATAGCTGGGGAAAGCCATGCCTGAAGAGAGAGTTCGGGGTGACACTAAGGGCTGGCAGGTTGTGTGGGCAGAAGTGGGGGACAGCTGCCTGTGTGACACAGAGCAGAGGCTGGGCAAGGCGGGCAGCGGAGGCCCCAGAGTGAGGCTGAAGTGAAGGCCCTGGCTGGGGCAGGATGGAGAACCCGAGGCTGCAGGGGCAGGGGCTGGACACTGTCCTGGAGCCCAGCTGGGTCCCAGCAGGGGACATCACCTCACACTGGGAGGGTGAGGGGGCCAGGAGACTGGCTGTGTGGGCTTCCTGGACGGAGGGGCCTCAGGTACAGATCCGACTCAGAGAAGACATGGGCCACACCTGCAGGGGAGGGGCCCCTGGCCACCACCCCTGCCTCCCTTTGCCTCATCTGCTGGAGTTGGGAACACACAGACCAAGAAGTTGGGGTCACATCTCTTGGTGGCCACTTGGTGTCAAGGTCTGGAATATTCTAGAAGTGGGCTTGAATTCTGGTCCTGCCTTAGGAATTTCATGACCCTGGGCAAGTTCTTCAGCCTGTGCAGCACAGGGCCCTGGGGCAAGCCAGTAGAAGGCACTGGTGAGAGTCGTGGACCCCATCACCACACAGAACCCAGAGGGGAAGCCCAGGCTGGATCCGGCCTCCTGAATGGGCAAGGGGTGGGCGGCACGAAGTGGGACAGCTAAGGGGACACGTGTGCTGGGGCTGGACCCGTGGGCTTGGGGCTCGAGATGCAGGCCAGGGAGACCCAGGCCCAGGCGGGGCGGCAGCGGATAGGGAAGCCCAGGGAGACTGCCACTGTGAGTGGCCAGAACCGCCTGCGGGGACCCCCAAAAGTGGGTGTCACAGGGACCCTGAGAAGAGGTGGCAGGAACTAGGGGAGAAACCAGGAGGACACGTGTTAATAATGGCGCCAGAGCCCCTGGGCAGGCCCAGGGGTGTGTGCTCAAGGGAGGGGACCCCGAGAAGCACAGAGCACGTGGACTGGAGCAGGTGCAGCTGGGAAACAGCGGGTAGTGGGGGAAAGGTGGCGTTTAGAGGGTGACGGGGGCGGGGATGGAAAGGTGGTGGACTGAGGAGGGCCCAAGACGCCCCCTCCGCTTAGGAAAGTCTGTGGGAGCTTCTGCGGGAATCTGGAAAGGTTCCCCAGAGCGCGCACTGCTCAAGGGGAGATGAAATCAAAGCATTATCAAGTCAGGACTTCCGGAGTCTAGGCTGCACCACTCCAAACCCAGGCATGATTTCTGACTGTGGATGGGTTAAATTGCAATCGGAACCGGATGGCAAGGCCTAGGGGCGTCGCACCCGCGGTTTTCCCAGAGGCAGGGGCCTGTCTTATTAAATCAGTCACCTGCAGGCCAGGTGGGAGCTGGGGACCATCAGCGCCACCACCGTTTCTCTGCTTGGAGGGTGCTGAGGGGAGCCAGGCTGCTCCCACACCTCCCCCTCCCTGCCTCTGCACCTGTGTGTCCCCACAGATGGCCAGAGGTGACCTTGAGCCCTCTCCCTGCCTGCCGGGGCGGCCCCTCACCCCTACAAAAGGGCGGCCCCAGCCAATCGCCACACACTATGGCAATACCAGCTCTTGCTCCTTCTCTGCACAGCATGCAGGCGTGTTGCTCTCCGAGCAGGAACACGCACACACACGCACACACGCACACACCTTCTCCTGACCCCACCGCCCCCTCCAGTAAACCTCCTTGCAGTTGCCTGTGGTCAAGCATCCGCTTCCTCTCCTTGAACTCCCTCAGTCCTTCCCACCAGGCTCTGACACCCCCATACCAACTGTCCTTGCCCAGGTCCCCGACGACCTCCGCACATTATCACATCCTCATTTCTCGGCTCTCATCTCGGCTGCTGCGTCGGCAGCTGGTTTCCAGGTCACTGACCCTCTGCGCCTCCTCCCTGCCGGCCGCTCCTTCTGCGATTCCTCGGCTGGTTCCTCCCCTCTTTGCCACCCACCCCCCCAAGCTCTGGCCGCTACTGCATGGGCTGTCCTGTGATGCCTCCATCCTTCCTCTCATCCACTCTGGCCACCTTGAACGCCAGACAACCCTACAGTGTGGATCTCCAGTCCCCACCACTCCTGGGACTCCTCTGCTGGATGTCTCACTGGTGTTTCAACCTTAGCAGATCCAAATTTAAGCCTGGCCTCCTCCCCCGCCAAGTCTACCTCCCCCAGGCATGACCCCCTGTTGCCCAGCCCCAGGAGGGGTGCCCTTGGACCTGGCCCAGCTCTCTGGGGAGGCCCAGCTAAACTTTGGGGGCTCAGACCAAACCCTGGGGCAGCCTCGCTCTTCTCTCTCACACCTTGCACCAAACCTGTCTTACGTCCTATTTTTGGCTCTCCCTTCAAAACACACCCAGAATCCAATCCCCTTTCACCACTGCCAGCTGCCTCTCACCTCCGTGATGGCAGCAGCCTCCTCGCTGGCCTCCCTCCTTCACCTGAGGTCTAGTCACCAAGCAGCAGCCAGAGAGAGCCTTTTAAAGAGCGACCTTGCGGGGGCCTGGTGTGCAGTGGCCGTAAACAGCAGCCTTCTCGGTAGTGCACATGGTCTGTTGTTTGTCCAGGTTGCCCTAAGGGACCTTGGAGACAGTCCTTTCCAATGCACATTCACGTCTCTGACCTCACGCTGTCCCCAGTCTAGGCTCCTGGGCACCGTGTCTACCTGCACCAAGCTGCAAAACGAGGAGCATGTGATTGAGGCCCTGCACAAGGCCAAGTTTAAGATCCCTGGCCACCACAAGATTCACATCTCAAAGCAGTGGGGCTTTACCAAGTTTAATGTGGATGAATCTGAAGACATAGTGGCTGAGAAGTGGTTCATCCCAGATGGTTGTGGGGTCAAATGCATTCCCACTTGTGGCCCCCTGGATAAGTAGCAGGCCCTACGCTTGTGCGTGCTTCCACTGTGTGGCCCCTTCTTACTCATGACCCCTAATAAATCCTACTTCCTGTCCAGAAAAAAAAAAAAATAGTGAGACCAGACCATCCTCTGTTCATATCCTCCAACGATTCACACATTGCTCAGAGAAGAGGCTGAAGCCCCATGGTGGCCCGAGAGACACACATGCTCCCCCTCCCCCTCGTCTCCTTGACCTCATCGCCTCCCACTCTTGCCTGTGGTCACAGTGCTGCAGCCACGCTGGCTTCCAGGCACATTTGCACCACAGGACCTTTGCACCTGCTGTCCCTGCTGACTAGAATGTTCTTCCTGCAGACATCTGCACAGCTCATTCCCTCGCCTCTATCAAGACTGTTCAGGTGTTAGCTTCTTAGGTAGGCTTACCCTGACCACCCAATTTAAAACTCTGACCCCTCCACTTGCTCTTCCAATCCTTCTTACCTTATTTTTCTTCCATAACATTTATCACCTTCTACACAACTATCTGAGTCACTTATTTATTACGTTTCCTGTCTGTCTCCTCCCACTAGCAGGTAAGCTCCTCGTCTGTCCTGTTTATAACCTGAGCGCTAAGGCAGCAGCACCTGGTCAGCCCTCGGGATGCATTAGCTGACGGCCCAGTGGATTCTACCCAGCAGGGAAGCATCTGTGTCCTGCAGGTGGAAGGCCGCGCGGGGATTCCCAGGGCTGCAGGGTCTCCCAGGTTGGGGCACAGCTGGCTGGGCACAGGCAGCAAGAACTTGGCAGGGCCAGCTGGTCCTCTATGGGCCCCGCCATCTATAACTGCTTAGGTATCATGCAGACCCTTCCAGGCCCTGCCCTGGCATTGAGGCTGAAGCCTAAGGGTGACCCTACACCCACGCGCACGACTACATATTTGTTGGAGGCGCATGGGGGGCACTTTTTCCCCGGCTGGGACCCCGTTACCCCAAGCATGGCTGCAGACATTCTCAAGGACACTGGAGTCCCAGATGTCCCAATATCAAGCCTCACCCGGAGCAGCTGCCCTCCGCCCTCCAGACCTAGCTTTGTTCTTATCACCGACGCAGTGGAGTTGGCGTGAGGGGGCATCGCCCGCTCCCACCTGCACTGTCCTTCCCCAGCGCAGCTGCGGTAGCTCCACACCGCTTCCTTGCCTCTGCACACACTGCCCTGGTGTGGCCTGCGTCGCCTGCCTGGCAAATGCCTCTCTCTCTTTCAAAGCCATTGCCCCACAGGGTTTTCCAGGCCTTTCCCAAGTCGGTGCTCAGTGACTACCCCACCAATACAAACGACAGGACCTGGGCCTGGGTGTTCTGCTTGTGAGCAACTCAAGGTCACTGGACACCCAGCCTGGAGCAGGTCCCCAGCACAGAGCAGTGAAGGAGCTCCAAGAGGGAGGCGGCCTTAGCAGGCTGGGTGTTGCCACCAAGTGTGTCCCTGCCCCCACCCTGGACCTCAGCTCTGCTGATGCTTGGGGCCAGGTTATTCTTTGCTGTGGGGGGGCTGTCCCATGCCGGTAGGAAGTTTAGCAGCATCCCTGGCCTCTACTCTCCAGGCGCCAGTAGCACCTTCCAGTTGTGACAACCAAAAAATGTCTCCAGACATTGCCAAGGGTCCTGAGGGGCAAAGTCACCCCCAGCTGCCCCAGAGACTCTCTTGGGGGCTCTAGTCTCTGTGTAATAGGGCAGGGGTGAGCCCTGACAGATGCTAAATCAGCTGGGTCTCAAAGAGGAAACCGGCTACCATGGCAGTCACAGCCCCCTGCCCACCAAAGTGAGGAGTAGGGAAGGTCCTCTCCTTAGCTGGTGGCCGAGTCCAGGGATGGCAGCCTCAGCCACCAAGGAACCAGAAACGTGAGTTTCCTGACCTGGGCCAGGGGCCAGGGTCTTGGCCCAGAGCCTGCAGGGGCCTGCAGAGAGGGCTGTGGGTGAGGACTCTGCTGCCCCGCCTGAGTGCCCATCAGTCCCCTGTGGGTCTCACTGGGGTGACAGGCCTGGCAGCCGCCCATCCTCTGGTTCCGAGCAGGCCGAGTCAGAGACTGGCCAGGAGCCGGGGGCTCCTCCTGCTCTAGCACAAGGTGCAAACGACTTTGACCAGAGGCAGCTGCTCCAGCCACCAGCAGACGATGGAAATCACGCTCTCGCAGACAACCTCAATTCACGCTTACTTAGGCGCTGTGCGAACACTGGGTCCTCCCAGCAGCCCTGTGAGTCTGACATTTTATATCCCCTTTACAGAGATGGAAACAGAAGCACAAGGAAGTTCATTCACTCTTTCAGAACAATTTCCTGAGTGTCGACTAAGACTTGCCCAAGGTCACTCGCCAGTCGGTAAGATACTGCTGGGACCCTAGTGCTGCACCATCTGACCACAGAGACGCCCGGTGCCTCCCTGAACAATGAGGGTGTCCTCAAACCCTGCTCCCAGGAGGCCCCACCACTGCCCCAAACAGAGCAGCCCTGCTACCACTTGTCCACAAACGATTTTGCTTGGGAGGGGGAAATAAAGGCCCTTCCTACTGACATTCTGAGAGTCTGACCTTAGAAAAGGCAGGAACTTTGGAAATTCCTGCCCAAGCCTGGGCCCAGGCTGCATCTCCCACTTCTATTGAGGTAGGTCACCCCACTCTAAGTGAGTCAGAAGTGGACTGATGGCCCGCCCGCCAGCCAGGAGCCAGTACAACATCACGACAGTTCTTGGGAGCTCTCCGAGTCCCCAGGTTGGCTCCCCACAAGCAGGCGCAGGCCTCTGCCTTCTGGGGACCCATCATCAGCTGAAGCAGAGACCAGCAAGCTGCGTGCCCCGCAAAGCTGGAGTGCCAGGGCCGTGGGGGACATGCAACACCCCCAGGGCAGATACTCGGGAGGGCCTTTTAAACACAAGCAGATAGGATAGTTGAGGCCGACTCATAGGTTCTGATATATTTTAAAGTCACATAGCATCATCCTGTACATGTACAACTGTATTTCCTAAGAGCATCAACTAGGGCACACAGTTTTGCTCAGACCCACTTACCCGCGGGGAAGGGAGAAAGGCCAGGCAAGGGGAGGCTGAACGGGTTGCCTGGCGTGGGGGCATCACCCAGCTGCAGGAAGAACATAAGATCTCGCTCCCTTTTTCTGGCCCCAGAGCTGGCCCTGCAAAACCATGTGCAACTGCACTTTTGCGCAATTAGATCTCACTTTAAAGGCACCCTAGGAGACTTTTTGGGTCAAAAGACTTCGTGCTAAGTGAGTTTTTTTTTTTTTGTACATTTTATATTTTAATTTGGTTAACTCATCTTTAAAAAGTGGGGGCATACCTAAACTAGCCAACAGAAAAGTTAGCCGAATTAGATTAAGTTAGTCAAATGCCAGACTGGCAGAGCTCTTACAATTTTATGTGAATCTCTCCCATCCGAGGGGCTGGCATTTGGGGGCGACTCCCGCAACACCATGCCCCTGAGCGACTGGATGAGACGCGGGCCTGCGGGGAGGCTGCGGGAGCACTTGGCACCCGTGGGCATCTCCACCCCAGGCTCTGGGGTCTCCCGCTGGAGGGAGGATCAAAGGTGGCTTCATTCAGAGACAGGCTCACACTTCAGTGGCGCATGCAGGAGCTTCGCATTCTGAAATTTCCAAATCAATGCACAACCAAGTAATACTCCCGCCACCCCCCAAACCAGTCCCACAACAGTAGACGACGATTGCTTTCCAACCCAGTAGATCTCACGACGAGACACACCCTGAGTCACAAGCGTGCACAGCAGCCCAGCAGCCGGCCCTGCAGAGCGCTGGAGAGGCCCCTTCTCAGCAGCCCTGTCATTCCAGAGACCCGCAAGCCATTGTCCCCTCCTTCCCCTTCCCACTCACTTGCCAGCGTTCACTGGTGCCCCCGGCTCATCCTTCACTTCAGGAGTTGGGGAGAGAGACCCCCACAAAGAAGGCGGAGGCCAGGGCCTGGCCACGTGGAGGCCACTCGCAGAGGTACCTGCCCATGGTCCTGGCTGCCCAAGCCCCACTTATGGGGCTGCTACCGCCAGCCTGGTGCAGCACCCAGCACCATCGGCCACCACTCCTGGCCCTCATGACAAGACTGTGACACAGGTGACAGTGTCTCCATTTTACAAACAAGGAAGCAGATGCCGGGGTGGGTAAGCGCTTGGTTCAAGAGTACATGAACAGTGAGGGTGACAATGGCAGGTGGGAACGCAGGCCCCGATGGAGCACTTACTGTGCGCTGGGTGGAGAACCGAGAGTGGCGCCTGCCGGTGCCCCAGGACCTGTGCCTCCTACCCCAGGCTCCTACCCGGAAGCCACATGCCGGAGGAAGCTCGGGAAGGTGGAGGGACAGCTACCTCGGGTAGTGGCAATTCTCGAGGTGCCCTTTAGACCCCGCATGACAGTGTTTGCTGCTTTTCCTCAGGCCAGAGCCCTTTAAATAAACACAACCCACACATTCTTGTGTTTGTATAAAAGATATTTACTTCAATTATCACACCTAGGGTGCTAGTGAATAATAATAATACATGGTGTGAGTTTCATACAGTGATATTGCTTCTCCATATCATATAGGGACCGTTGTACAGTGCTGAGAACGAACATCGTATGGCTAACCAAAGACAGAAGGGACAGCGCCGAGCGGCCGACGGGTGCCTCCCCCACCCCCACGCCAGCCAGATCAACTTTGACTCTTAATGTTGAAAACAAATAGCAAGAAATAAAACGTTATCAGAGATGAGTCACAGCAACACAACAGAGGCTTCTCAAAGCTATTTGTACAAAAATGACGCCTTTTTTCTTTTTTTCTTTTTTTTGGTCAATTGGGGGGTCTCTGTGAGGATTTAAAAAAAAAATCTGTGATTGTGAATATTAACAAACGAGCTCTAAAAACATCTAAGACTTAGTGCGTTACAGAAAATATAAAATACTGCTAAAATGTAAGACACCACAATCCACTGGGGGGAGCTGAGCTTATTAAGAGCTGTCCGGAAGATTCGGCCACCCTGTGCGCGCGTCTTGTGCTGTTAGTAGTCTGGACAGGAGCGTGGCGCTACCCGCTCTCACGGCAAGTAGTTATTGCACAAACGCAAAGAGCTAGGTCTCTTACTCAATGGAAAGGGATGTGGGGAAAACCACCTTTTTTTTTTTTCCATTTTCATTTTATAATAAGCTATTCTCAAATGCTTTAAGAATTTTGAATGAATTCTCACGTCTCCAAAATGCACAGCATTTTCTGAGGGGTCTCAGATGGGGGGGGGCATGAGATGCCCGTTTTCTCAAGGAAAGAGGTGGAAAATAGTTCGAGAGAGACAGAGAGAAATGCATAGACTAATTAGAGAAAAATGAAAACCCTTTGGCGGGTCAGGGGCAGGTGTTTCATTGGAGGGCTTTCTTTCAAAGAAGAGAACAAAATCAGGACCCCCCAACAATGTCAGGGAAGGGGAAAAGTCATGGCCCGGAAGGAGGTGCTCTGTCGAGTGATTCAGGGGTTGGTGGGTCCTTTGCCAGTGGAGCCAGCTGTCTGGCCACACCTTGGGGTGTGCAGGGACCCTGCCTTGGCCTGGGGGGAGCATCCTTCTGCTGGGCCCATCGGCTCAAGGCAGCCCCACCTCACCCTCACACTGGATTAGCAAGCAACTGGATGTCTCATTGGCCATGCCACTAGCCACGGAAAGCTTTCTCCACATCCAACCTTCTTCCACGTTTAACCACATTAAAAGGAAAAGGGGCTCCTTGCACATGACCTCCCAGGTGAGTCCTCAAGCCACAGCCGGTACTAAGAAACACTGTTGCTTCGAAAGATGGTTTTGACCAACTTTGTATGCAAGGAAAACAACAACAACAACAACAACAACAACAACAAAAACCAACCAAAACATACCAACCCACGTGAACCTTGCAAGGAAACACTCTCTCCCTTGGACGTGACCGTCTGCACCAGGCCGCCGTGCCTGCTCTGACCAGGTCTCGCCACAACTTCATGAACCCAGAAGTCTTACCAGAGGCTCTAGGAGGCTTTGGGGAACTGAACTTGGCTTTTCTAAGTTTCCTCTGCAGCTCCTCACGAGAGTGTCCTTGAACCCGGCACTCCCTTCCATTGGTAGATTTTTGTTCATAAACTCTCTCGTGTAAAAAGTTAGACACATAGAGACCACAAGTTTTTGAGTGGCTACTCTGGAGACAGGTGTTTGACTCTGCTGGAGAAACCCCCTCTGCCCCCCCGAAAATTCCCCAGACGCTTCGGTTCTCTCGGGGAGGTGGGAGGGGAGGAGGCAGAGGACTTTAACCACTGGAGTGATAGCAAAAAGCATTTATAACGACAACAACACAAAACAACAATACACTCCTGATAAGTACTTAAATGATTAACCTAATAATAAATAGGATAGAAATAATTTTTTTTTCTCAAGGAAACATCCTTTTATAATTATCCTCATGCACGCTGGCAGGTCAGTAGCAGTCAGTCCATCTCAACAAGACAAGGTTAAGTGCTGGAAGGGACGGCTGTGGTCTCAGACACTCAGGAAGGGTCTCAGCTGCGGAATCACAAACACCCGCCACCCTGCCTCACCGGGCCAGCGCTTCCGGCCACAGCCCGGGGACCCCGCACGCCCAGCTCCGTGGTCAGCGAGAGGCAGGCTGGGAGACTGACTGAGGGGGGTGGGGGCGGCCTGTTTTCCCTTCGGTTCATGAACAAATGGAACTACAGTGAACATACTCATCCACAACCTGAATCGTCCTGGTCTAAAGCTTACTTTGAGTTCATTTGGTGTGCAATACGTTATCTTTTAAAAATGAAGAAAAATGATTTCTATTGCACAGAGCTTTTACACATAGTCATCCATTTAAGTGCTTTCTGTTTAAAGCAAGCTACAAAAAAAAAAAAAGAAGAAAAAGGAGGAAAAAGGAATTATAAAACAAAAGCAGCTCCGTGCCACTTCAATGCGTCTTGCTGAATGGTGTCTTGTTTCACCAACGGAAGTCCCAAGGCTTCCGCACACACTGTGCTTCTGATTATTTCCATAGGGATGTAGCCGTGACATTGGGATATAAGGCACCTTTCCTTTCTGATCACAGAAAGCTTGATACATAGCATACAGCATATTTTGTGGTAGAAATTAAAGCCTAAACACTACAGAAATTACAGTAACGCAGACTACACTTCTTAACAATCATTGAATAAACTAAAATGATCCATGAAAAGTAACTCAAAGGCATTTTAAAAGTTTAATAACAGGGGAATGGGGAAGTGCACATTTATGCATAGCCTCATGTCTTTCTCTCACCAGCCTTTTTTCAGGATTTTTTTCACCTACAATGCCCAACTTTTAAAGTTAGCATTTTGGAGTAGACTAGGCGCTTTGGAAATGTCTTGTTAAAGCTAAATGTCACTTCATCCAAAAATGAAAACTCGAGATGATGCCACTGGCGGCGTGGACATGGTCGGGTATCTTTGGAGGGGAGGTGGCGGTGGGTGAGGCTGGGGCGGGAGGGGTGGTTCCTGGGAGTGGGGTGCACAGGACAGTCGCATTTCCATCTAACCCCCTGGCCAGGGATGAGGTGCACAGGCTGTCGGGGCTTCTGGGGTCAGGAAGACTCCGGGCTGGGGCTCAGTTTACATTTGGCTTCCTGCACCCCACACTCCCTCTTCTGTCCTGACAGACCCCGAGGGTCCTGGCCTTAGCTTCTAGCCCATCCCTAAGGGTTTCACAGCCTGGATCTTTTTGAACTTTATTCAGAACTCGTGTTCCCTTTCCCCCAGTAGTTTTCATCTACAAAAAAAGCAAAACCTGAAGGGAATGGAAATAGTATTGTCAAACTGGACCACTCTTCTAGCACGCAAGCGTGCCGGCCAAATCGGCACTGAACGCACCAGGAGATGAAACCATGTCACTTTAGAGTCCCAGGCTGCTCCCTGACCACTTAGGGCATGAGCCCTCCTGCCCTGGTGGTCACAAAGGCTTCCTTAATGTTGTCGAGGCCCAGATGAAACTGCAGAAGCGCTGGCAGGGATTTCTAAATGTGAACTTTTCCTGGTAGATGCCCAAGTACATGATGACAGCACAAATCCTCAGGATGCCACTTCCAAATTCTCTCCCTCAGGAGAACACTTTGGCCACCAGAGTGGGTGGACCCGTATCAAACCAGCAGCCCTGGGAGCTGGTTTTCTGCAGCACTGGATGGAAACTGGCAATGTTCTTTTGGGAAGAAGGGGTCATGTGACTGCAGGCTGAAGAGAGCCCATCTATCCTTTTCTGTCCTCAAGATATTTGATGTTTGTTAAGGTGAGCTTCCGGCGAAGCTGAAACCATGACCCCCAGTGCCAGACACAATTGACACTAGACAGCTACAGCATCTCCAGTGCCAGGGAGGATCCTGGGGACGCGTCCTCATGTGGCCATGCTGGGGCAGCCCAGGGCAAGGAAAATGGCTGTGATGGATCTTAACAGCTGGGCAGGGAAGCAAAGGCAGACCAAAGACAAGGGCCTCTGAGGCCTGAGACCACCTCCCTGCTTGCAAAGGAAACAGCTGCTGGAGCTTTAGGAACAGGTGGAAGTCAAGAGAAAAATCCATGTGCCTCGCAGAGCACAGCTGTCTGTCCATGTTGTGCTCACAGAAAAGACAAAACGCCTGCCCGCCAGGCCAAGAGATGCTCACGTGTGCCATGAAGTAGCTCTCCGCCCACCCCCGAGCCCACGTGCCTCGCAGCTCTGCGGGGTGTGGTTCTGAGTGACATCGCATGGCAAGCACAGGCTAGTGAGGTAGAAGGGGATGATGAGGAGTGTGAAGATGAGGGAGGGCATCCAAGGAGGGATGGGGCCCCCCAGGCATGGTGGGAGCCAAGCCTCCAGCCTGAAGTACCGTAGCTAACAGCTCTCCCTGCACAGCTGGCCTGGGGGCCCTGGAAAGCTGGGTCTTGGAAGGACTGAGGGCAGACTTCAGATTTTACTGGCCAGCCGAGAAGTGCACGTCATAGTGCATTTAAGGCAAAGGCCATGTCCCTCAGCTCAAGATCCAGTAGGTCACTATCAACGCTTTACTTTGTGCTAATCCCAGAGGGACATGTGTATATTTCCCCTGGCTCCGCTATTTTTCAGTGAGATCTGTTTTTCTAAAATCGGAGGAATGAGAAACATTGCATAGAATGTCAACAGAGTTCATCAATCACCCCTGCATAAAAGGATATGAGTTCAGGAGAAACAAAGAAATCCAGTCCAACTTCAGTCAGGAAGGCACCTGCCTGCGACTGAGCTCATCTGGTGATTCCTGTTCCCGTCTCTCTTCGGGCACAACTGTGGCACATGGTCTTAGGATCCTTAGCCACTTCTCTGGATTACAGCATGACCTGCTTCCTGCTCAGTTTTCTTGTGAGCTGCACGCCTGACCTTAGCACTAGCCAAGAAGGCAGACGGGGTGTGCGAGAGCTTGCCATCTGGTCCTGGAGGGTGGCCACAGAGAGAGCACAGAGGAACACTTAGCCCAGAGCTCTGTCGCACTCTGGGCCTGGACCACCAACCGGCAGGCCTGCAAGGCCACGTCAGACAGGATGGTTTTTAAGTGGGGAGGAAACAAAGACGCCTACAGGAAGGAAACTGGGCAGGGAGGCATTTGTGCTTTGGAAGGACAAGGGAACTGTCCCAGGGAGGCCGGGAACTGTTATCTTTGCCTCAATTACTTCCATAGACAGAGCAGCGTGGTTTGATAGCCGTCCTATGAGTCATGATCCTGGCATCTCTTGGAGACTTCTCCCAAGCCTGTATCCTGCCCTAATCCTGCCCCTGCAGATCCTGCCATGGAGATGACCAAAGCCACCTCAAGGGGTCATGCTCCTCAGGCAGGGCGGCGAGGAGAACAGAGTTGAGCCACATGGCCTTGATGAGCCTTTCTAAAGAAGAGAGATCTGGTGAACAGAAACCACAGACATCTTGGCGGATCCAGAAATTCGAGAGGGGAGGTGACCTGGGAGCTAGGTGGGGACAGAAGACTCTCTTTCCGGGGTGGAAGTGAGTGGGCCACGGCTCTAGGACAGAACCCACACACCCACCACCTCGGATACCACGGAGGAACGTGGGCAGGAACCAAGGGCCAAGAGGCTAAATGTCAACACTGATTTTATGCTGAGCCTCCACTTAGCCCGCTAAGCAATGGCAAAAACCTTAAGTTATGAACACTGCCTCCAATTAACAAAAAGAAGCCATTTCGAATGGTATAATGGAGCTTGTAATTAAGTGTTAGTGTTTTATATGGAACCGTTCCCCCCAGGGGAGAGGTACAAATCAGCTTTTTAAACTGATAGAGCATAACGAGGAGGAGGGTCGGCTGCCTGCTACTGCTTGGAACGCCAGCCAGCGGAAGGGAGACCACACCAAGAGGACACTGTTCAAGGCACTTGAATATTGCTTATCAAGATGAAAGATTAACCCTTAGACTCAGACTGAGGGGCCCAAAGAGGAGGGGGTACGCCCCCCTCCACAGGTTGCTGTGTTATTTAGTGGCAGCTCTTAGAAGTATTACAGACAGTGCTAGCTTAACACAAAAGATCGTAAGGTTTGAATCTCAATTAGAAGAAAAATAAATAATAGAGGAAAAAATACAATCACAGAACTGCAAGCAAAATTTAACCAACTGATTGTATCGAGCACCCAGATGTAAGTCTGGCAAAAAAGACAGAATGGAAATCAACAATAACCTAGTTAAAAATTAAAATTAAAAAAAATAACAAAAAATAACAAAAATGACTAAATTGCTTGGAAGGGCCAAAGTGGCTGTTTTAGACTGTTACTATTTGGCCACTAGGATGGAGAAATCTGTATTTTTACAATTTCCTCGGATTTAACACCTTTGTAAATAACAGTCATGCCTTTAAAACTAAAACACTAGCCTACTATTTCCTGTTAACTCCCTGCTTTTCATTCTAACGAAAATTAGATGATATTTAGAGATTCATCACACATGATGACAAAAGTCCCTCGAGGTTTTCGTGGAGAGGACACCACAGTTCTGTCGGCGGCTCTGCTTCTCACTGTCCTAAGGGTCACTGATGCAAACTCACTCTTCTGAATGCACCTGAATCGAGCCAGATGTGGATCCATTTTCCCTTAAGCTCCTCCATTTTGAATTCTCTCCTCACTGAACCGGATTTCAAGTTCAGAAATGATGCAACCATCAAAAGACAAACAAACGGCCTGCCTCCCAGCCTCCTAGAGCCTTCTGAAAACTTCTCATTCATGAAAAGGCATTGTCTTTAGTGTAGTGACTCTTAAATTTGTGAAAACTTGAACTAAGTGCTGCAGTTGCAGGTTAAAAGACTGTAAATGAAATACATAATCTCTAAAACATCATGCAAGAAATGTGGTTGCACATCTTACAGTCAAAGTCCTACAAGTTAATTAATAACAAGCACACTGAGGTGTAATAGCGGGAGCATACCTTTAAAATTATAACTCCCTCCCACCCCCCCAAATCAAAAAAAGTAATATTAATTAAACTTAAGAAATAATGAATGCACCATTAAAATGTCATCCAAAGATGTTGACCTAAGACAAAGGTTTCAATGATACACAATACGGTCAAAAAGTTTTCAATCAGTAATATACAGTATGACAACTACATCTTGTAAATTATACCCAATACTGCCGGCAGTCTATCCCTCTAAAGAATATTTGCCCCTTTCATCCCTTCCTAACAATCAGATAATAAAATACAGCACCTATAAATAAGCAAAAAAAAATATATATATATATACCGAAATCATCTATTGTTAGTTTAAAGATATGGCAATAAAGGAGTCTAAATTAGCAAACTTGTAGAAGCCATAACTGATAAAACAGCTTATTGAAAAAAGGTGGCAGTAATGCACTCTATGTGTGCACAGGTACTTAAGAAAATACACAGACGTATAAAATTGCACACACACACGCACGCACACACTCATCCACCTCTATTCTCACGCATATACACATAGACAACAGGAGGAATCAGAGACAAGTTAGACTTCTGATTTGTACTTAGACTGCCTTAAACTGTGCATAAAAGAACTTTCTAAGAGGTGAGCTGAATGCAGGGCAAATGGTCTGGCATGGAAGTGAAGAGCATCAACGATTTGGTGTGAGTGTGGGCCATCTCTACAGGGGTTGGAGCGGAGCCCAGACTGCCACGTTCTCTCTTCTGCAGGGAAGGAAACTTCCCACGAGTTCAACAGGGTCATCAGTGCTTGTGGTGGGAAGAAAGGGGAAGAGAGAGTGTGCAAGAGCCCTGCCCAGGCCCAGGGAGCATCTTCCCCGGGGAGGGCTCAGTCCATCAGGTGCCCAGAAGAGTGGTGTGAGGTGGGGTGCCTTCTGTGCCAAGGAAAGACTCGTGGACTGCTGTCTACACAGAAGTGCCCGCTGTGACCTTGCTGGCCTACTCTTTCCTCCTTTCGATGCTCACACATGTGCAGACACATGTACACAGACACCATAAATTAAACAAAATGAACAGGTACATGCTACAGTTCTAACTTGTCTCCTAAACCTCCAAGATATGAGGTCTGATCAGCGTGCTCTGCGGTTAGAGGTTAAAAAGCAGATTATAAAATACCTAGATTCGGATCTTTTCTTTTTGTCCTGATTTGGCCTAGAATGGAGTGTATTAAACAAACTCTGGTCAGCAAAAGCCCAGAGTCAGTTAAAGCTATGGATCAATGTGCACTACATGTCAGGATTCTATTCACGTACAAGAAAACACTACATCAGCTACCACAAAATCAGATATTTTCCTGATGTGACTTTTCTTTTTGTTAAAAAATATGTGGAGTAAATGTGTTTTATTTTAATTCAAAGTTTCAAACGAGAAGATTCTTTTCTTGAAAATATTTAGGAATCCAAACTAGTGTGTTTAGAGTCGGTTTGACTGTGCAATCTCTTAGTGGCAACTGAACAGCTACAAAAACTTTCTTTTTTAATTTTTCTGAAAAATCCCCCCTCCCCCTTTTTTTTTCCTGGTTTAAGAATAGTGTATTATCGCTCTGAAGCCATTAGATGGCAGATAAAAAGCCCCCTTTTAATATGTGGGTTTGACTTTTTTTTTTAAAGCCCACACGAAAGAGGAGGGCGCAAGGCAAAGCTGTAAGAGTTATTCCAGAACCTGTGGAAATCACTTAGGGCAATAAAAAAAACACTTCAGGGTACAAAAAAGCTCGACTACACATTTCCGTTTTCTTCCTTGAAAACACGACATAGATTGGGCTTAATGCTCCTTTGTTTTCTATATGCACCTTGGCCTATGGCGATTTTGCCCTGTGGCCCGCAGGGCGTAAGTGCGCAACACGGTCCCGGCCGCGGAGTCAGCGCCCGCCCCGGCCCGGCTCGGCCCAACTCGGCCGGGCTCGGCCTGGCTCGGCCAGACTCGGCCCAGCTCGGCCAGATTCGGCTCGGCTCGGCCCGGCTGGCGGGGCGGGCGGCGCCCTCTCAGAACTCCCATTCGATGGGCTCCTCCCGGCTGGCGGCCTTCTCCAGGCGGTGGATTATGCTGTTCAAGTTCGCGGCCTTCTTCTTCCTCAGGGGGTTGTCTCGCGAGTCCCTAGCGCCCGCCGCCTCGGGCAGGCCGAAGAGGCTCTGCAGCGAGCTGGGCCTGCGGGCGGCCGCGGGCGCGCTGGTGCTTGGCAAGGCGGAACTCCTCGGGGCGCCGTCCCGGGCCGCGCCGGGGCCCTCCCCGGGCGGGGCGGCTGAGGTAGCGGCGTCCTCCCCGGCCGCGGGCGCGGCGGGGTTTGGCAGGGGCCCCGGGCCGTCAGTGGGGCCTTCGGGCGGCGGCCGGGGTCGGCCCTCCTCGTCCGCGTCGTCCGGACCTGGGGTCCCCGAGGGCGGCGGCTCGGCTTTCTCCGCGGGCCGCGGCGCCTCCTCCCGCTGCGCCTCGGCCGGTCCTCCCTGAGACTTGGCGGCGGCCGCGGGGCCGCCCGGCTCCTCGGCGTCGGTGGCGCCTGGGCCGTCGGTGGCTTCCACGCTGGCCTCCACGCCGTCACAGCTGTCGCCCTCTGAGCTGGGCGCTGCCCGGCCGCTCCGGGCTGACGGCGAGTCGCTGGCACCGGCCTGGCCCTGGCTCCCGGCCTGAATTTCTTCAATGAACAGTTCTCTGCGGATCCGAGACCTACGAGACAGAAGCAGCGAGAGCCCGTGAGGTGGCCGCTGCGCACTGGTGGGCAAGAGGCCCCTTCCCTCCGCCGCGCTGCAAGCTCGTGCTCACGCTCCCGCCCCAGCCTGGAAGCCCCTCTGCAGGCCCCTCAACCGACCCTGCAGCCATGCAGGGCACCCCGTTTCAGAGTCACTGCCTGCCATCCCTGGCCTTGCCAGGAGCCGCTAAGGCTCCAGCTGTGGCCAGACCCTGCGCATTTGTGTAAGCTGTTCCTTGCTTGGAAGGCCATTCCCCTCTTCTCCATTAGGACAAAGCGCCAGCGGCGCTCACTGAATGGCACATTTCCTCCATCCCATCCCATCCCGCCTCCAACTAGACTATGAAAGGCCAGCTCCCATTTATTCTTTGCACACCGGGCCTAGCATGGTGCCTGGTATACAGTAATAAATGCTAGCTGAATTCATAAATGAAGCTGCTTGATAACCACTTGTCCTCATCAGGACTTTGGAGAGAGAACTGGTCATTGAACAGTGGCCAAAGTGAAAATCTTTAGCTTCCAGCTCTGAGCCACGGGAGTCAGGGGCTTGTGGTCCAGGCTGGGGAGGGATTCCACTAGATTGTGTATTTTCAAGCAATTCCCTCCTCTGAAGGGAGAAGACCAGGGAAAGGTCACTTGACCAAGCAGGTAGGAGACCAAATATGTGCTTTGACACATCAAGTGAGTTTTAATGCAGTCAAGTTCAGCCTACAATGGAAACTGTGCTCCAGTACTTTGCTGGGATACTGTACTCAAAACGGCCTTCCCCATTGTGAAGCCATCACTGTCGCCATGGAAGGGCTCTTGTTAAGTCTGTTCTGAAGTTTCTCCTCCCATCATGTGAAGAGTACTAAGGCTCAATCCCACCTGTTTGTTTCTTCCTTAGGGCAGAAAAAGCCCCTGAGAACGTGCAGACCATTAGTGGAAAAGCATCTTCAGGTGAATTAGCACCATCGACAGGCCCAGTGTCTTGCAGAAACTGGGCCTGCGGAAAGCCCTAGGTAAGCAAACCATTTTCTGCAGTACATATAACTCAAAAGTTTTTTTAACGCCTACTCTATGCCAGGTCCTGTGCTGGCTGTGGGGACTCCCCTGGGGAGAATACTGCTGCAGTTTAGTCTATGACCTAGACTAGGTTATCAGAACTCGGGGCGGGGGGAGGGGGGCGGCGGGGGGTGGTTAGTCTATTACATAGTTATTTGCTTCCTGCATAGAGTGAGTTCCGGACCTTGTTCTGAAGATTTTTGAGCTCTGGTTCAGAACGGTGAGGTGCTGAGAAGGCCCTTGGAAATTCCCAGGGGTAACACAAGACTTTCTTTGGGGCTTTGCGAGCCTCAGAAATGGCAGCTCCCATTAACAGCTTCCTGGGCACTATGGCTTTCACACCCCTTGGCGGTGAGAATGTCAGCTGGGGTGAACCTAGTCCAGCCCACCCCGGTTGGGGAGGTGGGAGTCGAAACAGGTAGTTACGGTTTGATCCTAGTCAGGCCCAGAACAGAGTACAGGCTTTTTGCAACCAGCCAAACCTGGGTTGGAAACCTGGCTTTGCCACTTACTAGCTGTGCAACTTGGACAAGTTAA
This sequence comes from Indri indri, assembly GCA_004363605.1. Lineage (NCBI taxonomy): Eukaryota > Metazoa > Chordata > Mammalia > Primates > Indriidae > Indri > Indri indri. Next base: position 46,811 of record RJWJ010002115.1, read on the forward strand.
TCTTTTTGAGCTTCAGTTTTCTTATGTGAAGAATGTAGAGAACAGTATCTTCCTTGCTGAGATGTAATTAAGATTAAACAAAATGTTAAACATATAGGGTACAAAGTACACCCAAAAAAAGGATCACCATCCTTCCTATCCTGCTGCCTTGTGTGTGCTGCGATAAGCACTAAGGCTGAGGAAAAGGGCTGGGTTGGGAAGGGACACCTTTAAGGCCTGGGACATGGGTTTCCACACTTGCCAGCGTGGTTGATGTGAACAGCAATTGTCTGTAAAATGGGGCCAGCAGGTGTCGATTGGAGGATTTTATAAGATGATACATTTATAAAATTCTTGGCTCAGTGCCTGGCAATACTATGTGTTCAACAGATATGAGACATCATCCCTCTTAACCTAGACTTGTCTCCATGTTCAAAAGGAATACTATCTTCTGGTTTAGAAAGATGAGGTACCAGAGCAGTTCTGGCTTTTAGGCAAGTCACTGAAAGCTCACAGAATGCCATGGCTTTTAGGGTTCAGAAGAGCTTCTGCTGGGTGAACCAGTTCTTCCAGGAGACCAGCGTCCTATGGCGTGATGTTCTGGCACTCCTGGCTGCATTCCTGAGCAAATGGTCAGCCTGAGATACTTCTCATTCCCTTAAGGTGAAAGCATAAGAAGTAGTACAGCTTTATTTTTTTGATGGGGGCAAAAATTGACCCCAGGTGTTATTCCCTGAGGGTTCCAGTGGGGCAAGAGAAAATAAAATCAACTTTTCCTGTTTAACCCCAGAGGAAAGAAGGTAAAAAAAAACTGCCTTCTCGGATAGGAATTTAATGAATTCAGTGCATGGGTGCTGAGTGGTGAGTGTTAGTCCTTGTAGGAAGCTCTGTGGGGTATCAGGGCAAGTTGGTTTGTACTAAGCATTTAATGGAATAACTAAAACCAGGGAGAGAGCACTCTGCACTTGACCTGCTGGGTGACCTTTGGCAAGTGACTTCAATTCTCTGAGCTTTATACCAATTCTAAGTGACCCGATGCTCACTTCTCCTTCAGTTTTTTTTTGTGGCTTATAAAATTCTTCTCTAGTTCAATCCTTCCTTCAAGAGCCTGCTCATTTCCTACCTCTTCCATGATTTTTCTAGATGTCTGCAGCTGAAATTAATCTGTCCTTGGTTTTCCTGTTTGACTTAGCCCAGCCTGCTTTGTTGTGGAGTTATTTTTGAAAGAAAGCCTTTATTGAGCATCTACTCTGAACCCGGACCTGGGCTCATCTAATAAGTTTTGAGGTCCTACTGCTATTCTTCCTTTCTCCCTCCTATCTTTGCCAGGGGTGAATTTTGCCTGGGTTACATGCACCAAAGTCATCTCCATAGTGATCAGTGAACTACCATGTGACAAGCATTACCATGGCTGTCAGGAAACCAGCAAAACAAGTGACAGTAGCTAAGAAGCCTCAGGGGGTATGTTCTAGCAAGGAGACAGTGACTGCCACTAAACTGAGGTGGGGCTGGGGGCAGGGTACCTGGGGAAAAAGGTGGCCCCAGCGGGGCCAGGGGAAATGTTTTTGGAGACGTTTTGTGTAACTGGTAGCACCTATGCTCAGACACTCAGTAATCTAGAGCTACCCATGCTTCTGTGTTACAGTAAGGTATATTCACATTAAAATGGACATAACTTTCAGGAGACTTGAAAGTGCACATTCTAATGCACTTTTGTGTCTAGAAAGTGAAAATGGGATTGCATAACTCCTGGCAAGGAGAAACTCCAGTCAACCTCTGCCCACATTTCCATTCATTCTCCTTCATTTCACTTATTACTCTTGAAGTTTCCTTCCATGTACAGGGAGCTCCATTATTCTAACTGCTGGCCTCCCTCTGCCTCTGTTTTTATCAGATTGGTAGATCTGGGATGAATAAGCCAGTTGTGCTCAGCTCCTGGAATTTGTCTGTCCCCGTGGGAGTCAACAAATGGGGAGGCCTGCCTGGGGCCAGTTTGCCGTCATGGGGAAGTGCCTGGTTCTGGGGTTTGGGTGGCAGGTCCACTCAGCTCTCACACTAAGCTGCATCTCCTAACTTCGCCTTTATTGTCAATAAAGGTGTGATTTTAACTCCCTTCTAATATTTTAAAATTTTCTAATTTATTCAGAAACAGGGTAGTTTATTGGGTCCCTTCAGAAACTCCAGCAGAACTTAATGGATGAAAGAGGGCCCAGTCTGAGATACAACTCCCCTCTCCATGCGCTACACGTGTACTGTCAACCTTGGTTTAACCAGAAGCACCTACCTCAATTTCACTAAGCCCTAAAGAAAATGATGTTCTGATGAGAAGCAGCAACTGAGGCATTAATTTGGGAATTTCCATCAGGCTACTGGGATTCTTGGTTTCTGACAGTCAGGAGTATGGTTATAGCTATGACCAGCAATTCATTATCCTTCAGAGGATTTCCATTATCTACTCCAGACGTTTCTTCCCAGTCCACTTTGTTCTACCAGGAGGGCACCGGGCCTTTACCTGCCTAGGCAAGTTACTCAGTCTGAATTTTGTATTTTCCATGTGTAGAATGAACATAATACTGTATCCCTTCTATGGTTGTGAGGAGCAAGTGATATAACATTGTTTAAAACACTTGAGATCTAAGAGATACTCAAGAAATCTTCATTAACTCATGAACTTTCCCCAAAGAAAGGGTTTTAAATGATTTATTTAATTACAAAACTAATCAAACTAATTTGGAAGGTGATACTGTGAAAGACCCCAAGAAACAAAAAAATCACTAGGAAATAAATGTTCACTATTGGGAACCACAAATGCCTACACTCTCCCTTATTAAATGGTGCAACCCAAGGGTGACTTTTTCTTGTGGTCCTGGTGGATGTGGATTGTCTCTAACTACGTGATGGTGACTGGAAGGGATTTGGCTCTACATCTTTGGAGGTAAAAACTCCAATAAAACAACACGAAGAACCAATGAAATGACCAAACCCCTGGTTCTTAGTCCCCAGAGCATCATTCCCGTGTGCCATGGATGGCCCTTCTCCTCAGTACAGACCAGCCCCTTCCCGAGGGCTGACCAGCTGCTCTCTTGGAGCTGGGCCTTACTGGGCTAAGGGCAAGGCTATACCTGTAGTTGTGGAACCAGTTGATGACGGTGCTGGTTTTCAGGTTGAGCTGGGTGGCGAGGTCTTCGATGGTTTTTGGTGATGGGTATGGCTTTTGCTGATACGCTCGTTTCAGGGCTTCTTTTTCTTCAGGAGCCAGCACCACTCGGGGTTTCTTCAGCTGGTGCTGGGGCTGGGGGCTGGCGCCCTGGCTGTAGTCAGTGCCGACGGAGGGGGGCTCGCAGGGCTGGCTGTCACTGACTGAGCTGTGCCGCCGCTTCATGTAGGCTGGGGAGGGAGAGATGTCAGACTGAGGTCAAGGCTCAGCTGTGAGACCAGCCCAAATCCCTGATCCCCACTAGCATGACATTACAGTGTCTCCTGTAGTGACCTTTGTGTAGAGAATCTCGGAACACTTGGACTAGAACCATTCCATCACCTAGCACAAGCTCACCGAGGACCTGCTCTGATGGAATGTGAGGTCCCCATATGTCCCTGCACAACTTAACAGTTCAGTTGGGGATGTAGAGAAGTATTCAGACGGATGCCCACAGTAGAAAGCAATAGGGGAGAGGCCAGCACGGGGGCTACAGAGGAGGCTCTGAGGGAGGGGGATTGAGGGAGGGTCCCTGAGGGAGAAAGGATGCTCAACTTGGCCTGGAGAGGGGAGAGGGGGCTGGGGAGTCTTCCCAGAAGAGATGACGTTTAAACTGAACCTTGAAGGACAAGGACGAGTTAACCAGAAAAAACAGGCAATGAGGTAGAAGATGGCAAGAGGCTGTTTAGAAAGTGGGAACAGCATGGATAAAGCGTGCACGTGTGCACAGAGTGGGGCAGTGGCAGGAGCTGTTGTTAGACGTGGAGCTGGAGAGACAGGCAGAGCCAGGGCAGGACAAAAAGCAATGGAATAGAAAAGATTTTATTCAAGGAGCTCAGGAGGACAGTCTGGGCTAGAGAGAGGAATGTGGGAACCACTAGGATAGAAACTGGCTGAAGTCAATGATAGACGGGAAAAACCTGGAAAACATCAGCACACAAGGGATGATCCCAGGGAGCAGCAGCCATGAAGGCTCCAGAGAGATGGGAAGAACACAGGGAACGACGTCACAGAAGGGATAAGTGAGGCTCAGGGAACGGGTGGCCAACAGAAAGGAGAGTGAAGAGGACCCAGGAAGTCTTTTGGATTTCAGTGGGAGACTGGGAGACCTGAGTGAACAGACCCAGGCTGCGGCGGCTGGGAGTGAAGGGGAGGTGAGGAAGTGATGGTGAGTGTGATGCCTAACTGTAGAAGAAAAGCCACAGACAGGATGGTTTCTAGAAGGGAAATCCTGGGTGGGTTTTTAAAGACAAGAGAGCTGGATAGGTCGGTGGGTCTTCTGAGTGGGCACGAAAATCCCCTTGGATGGGGCAGGTCGTGGGGTATGGAGGAAGGCAGTGACCCCAGGGCCTAAGTCTCAAGACAAACAGAGAGTGACCAGGGGGCCGGTTGGAGATGAGGAGGGCTGGGGAAGTAGCTAGAGCAGGGCACAGGGCTTGGGAAGCGCGTGGCCAGCCTGGAGGGATGGACAACAGAGTGCCTGAGGCTAGGGCGGAGGGCCCTAGAGGGACAGAAGAGCTCCTGAGGCCTGGGCTGGCAATCTGTCTTTGTGCTGGGGAGTGAGAGGTTTGGGGAGGCCGTGGAGGCAGAGATAGGCTCGGGGTCTCAGCGTGTGGGGCCTGGCACTCGAGCTGTGCCTGGGTGGACTGGTGAGCCAGGGCAGGAGAATGCTGGGTCTTAGGTTCTGGGGCGCTCTCAGTGCTGCATCTGCTCCTCTCTGCTGTGTGCCAGCAACTGCCAGCTGTGCTTCCAGTTAAAAACCACTCTGACTGCCTTAGTAAATGAATCATTCATATGGATAGTGAGCTAGTGTGGAATATGGCCTGAAAATTCTTTGAAAGTTCTTATAACTGATAGAAGATGAGAAATATTATTTCCTTCAAATGGCATGTCATAGAGCAGCAGCGTCATCAGTAACAGCTGCAGCTGACAGTTATCAATTAGTCCTGAAGAAACTGAAGCTCAGAGAGGTTAAATGATTCACCTGAGGTCACACAGCCAGTAAGTGACGGAACTGAGGTCTGATGTCAGTCTGCTGAGCGCAATGCAGCCTGCCCTGTCAGATGGTGGCTAGTCCTCCTATGCCCGCCCACCCTGCTGGGCTGCAGCTGTGAACATGCACCGAGACAGCATCTGTGGGAGCCACAGCAAGCTAAGGAGACACAGCAGCAGCACTGACATTCAGTTCTCAAATAAATATCAAGGGAGAAGACTACTGATTACCAGTGTGCACCTGTAGCCACCAGGGCCAACGCACTGGGGTGTGTGTGTGTGTGTGTGTGTGTGTGTGTGTGTGTGTGTGTTTGTCCATCCATATGTACGTCCATGTGTTTGTGAAGCGGTTGGTTCAAGGGCCATCTGATGAAAGGAACAGAAAAATGGAGGGCAGACTAGGGTACAGAAGGTTTATAAGAAAGAAAGAAAGAAGGGCAGGAATAACAGATAAAGGATGAGAGCTAACAAGAGAAGAAACAGAAGCTCTATGGGAACACAGGAAGCACAGTGTACTCATGGATCATATGGTCTGGATGACCTGTTCCTGCATTTTTAATCTAGGTTAGACTGGGGGTGGGCATAATTTATGTTACAGGAATACAAATTATTTTAAAAACCCTCATTTACTGAGCACTTACTTATGTGTGCAGTTGTTATATTAAGTACCTGCTTTCTAATTCTCCCAACCTGGAGAAGTTAGTATTACTATCTTCATTTTATGGATGAAATAACTTAGGTGAGGGAGTTATTTAACTAACTGGCCATTTTATCATTAGAACTAGGCAACAATTGAGAAGGTAAGTCTTCTTCACAAAAAATTAACACAGCATCCTGAGAGGCCAGAAAGAAATGACTGTGCAGTGCTTGAGATTCTTTCCAGCCCCCTCCCGCTGGCGTGCATGGGCACCGGTCGTCATGTCTGACAGGCTGGGTTGGGCCGGTGACAACCTCTCTAGGGAGCAGCTCCCGCGAACACCCCCACTAGCAGAGAGAAGGCAGTGCCTTCCCTTTGGGGACCTTGGCGGAAACAATAACTCTCTTGTAACACAAGATGGCGCCCAGAGCCCACGCGGGGGGGTGCAGAGTGGAGGCCTGGGAGGTCCCTGAGATAGATTTGGGGGACCGAGGTGCATTCTTCTGGCCCGGGATGAGAAATACACCAGGGAGTGGTAAAGTCAGGGCTGCCTCTCTCCTGACACCCAGGTGCTGAGGGCAGCAGCCCCACCAGGCTTAAAGGGGCAAGGCTGCCTCTTGACAGAGCGTAGGAAACATTTAAAGGGCTTGGGTGTGTAGTGATAATGGTGGCTCAGCAGTGGATATACTGGGTTCATGATACTTTTGTTTATGTTTAAAATTTCCCATAATCAGAAGCTGAAATATCTTTTGGGAGTGATGTGGCACCAGGCCTCTGAAGCTTGCAGCACTGCCTGGAGCTGCCCAAGAGGTGTGGCCTGCATCAGACCCATAGTCTACACACCCGAGGGCAGGCCAGGGCCCTTTGGGGCTGCTCTCAAGGGGCAGAAGGCCACCGCCTGGGCCCATTGCCAGTGGGCAGCAGCAGTGCCCTTGGATGCCCATGTGGTGGGCTCTCAGAACAAAGGCAGCAAACATATACTTAAGAGTGCCAGCTTTGAAGTCAGACAGCCCTGAGTTTTAGTTCTGCTCCCTACTTACACCAGCTGTTGGAATCAGGGAGGTTCCACGAGTGCCTGAACCTCACTGTTACCAGATAGTGACACTGACGTGGGGATACAGTTTGTGGACTGAGTGGTCTCAGTACAGTGCCTGGCAAGTAGCAAGTACAGTACCCAGAAAAATAGAAGTCTCCGTTATTACATAAGGGCCCAGGACCACAGGTTCCTGGAGGAGATGTCAGAGACTCTTGCTCCTTCTCCAGCCCTTTCCCGGCTAGGTGAGAACAGTGATGGTCAGTTGGAACCTCCTGGTGACCTGAGAGGACTGGCTCAGCTGCTCTGTGGGGCCAGGCCGAGCCACCCAGGTGCTTGTGATGCCTTAGTTAAGGGCCTCTGCTTCTGCTGATCACAGCGGGTGGTCACAGCTTCTTAGGGTCAGGCTAGCAGCTGTGTCCAGTCCCCTCACCTAAGGAATTCAGTTCAGCTTCCCAGTGAGCTCATAGCACTGCAGGTGACCTGAGGTCTGTGGGCCCCCAGGCGCAGACTCCCTGAGGAGGACCAGCACTAGGAACTGCAAACATGAGGCAAAGTGGACTCAGCTTTCCACCACCAAGGTGCTGCGCCTTTGGGTTTTTTCCTATGTTGCAGCCTATAGGCTGCAAGAAGAATGCTAATCAACATTCAAGATGGCATTTGGATGCATTTGGAGTTATTCCTCTGGGGAGGCTGTACCCCTAGAGGCTAGAAAGTAACAGCAAGAAAGAGATCCGTTCTGGCAGGAATTTGCACTTTCCATGCTGGGTGACCTTGGTGGAGGCACCTAACCTCTCTGAACGTAAGTTTCCTGATCTACAAAATGCATTTCTTAATTCTCTGATAACATAGGAGAGCCTCTAGCACATGGTACATATGCAGTAAATGTCATAATACCCCACCCAGCCACCCACAAGACAAAAGATAGCAAGCAAATGAACCACCACCCAGTGCTGTGCTGCACTCTCCTTGGTTAAAGCACTCCCAATGCTAAAAAAAATCCTTAGATTCAGGCTGCCGGGAGGAAGAAGTTACAGATCTTCCCAGTCCTCTTAGGTACTCATTAGCTGATATTGTCAAAACATATTTTGTCCTGTCTTACTGTTCTTGGTCATGGGTCAGTCCCTCAGCTGTGTGTGAAGGATTGAAAAGAAACAGCCTGTTTGTGAATGAGAAAGCAGTTTGTGGGGCAGAGTCGGGAGAAGGTACCTTTCTTCTCCATCCGTTTCATGTCCATCAGCTTCTCCACATTGTTGGGGTCATTCAGCCACAGCTGCATCCGGACAAAGGGCTCTCGTCCCTTCAGACTGAGCTTATGCCAGGGCTTTGGGCGGGCAAGGAGGTCAGAGACGGAGCCTTGGGTGAGCCCTAAGATGGTTTCCCCAAATAAGCGCTGACCTAGAGAGAAAACAGAACGGAGAGAGGGGTGTCACCAAGAGCCAGGGATCTGATACGACAAGAATGTCAAGGTTAAAATCAGACACAGGAGTTTAAAGGCCCAGAGTCAGGCTAGCTGGGTCCTGGCTTAGGGCAAGCACTTTGCAGAAACAGTCCTTCCACCAGACTTCTACCAAACTCCACTGGCAAGGGAGTTGGTACTGCTCTTGCATGCTGCTTATACACAATGAATGATGTTTCTCTCCAAAGTCTTCAGGCTTTGGGTGAACTGAGACCTGGATATACTTGTAGCATTTCTCAGAGGCGGTAAAATCCCTAAACCCAAGCTCAGGAGGCCAAGTAGCCATGGGAGACCTTTCTTGTACAACCTCAAACCAGGGGGCTGTCTGCATCTCCTTTCACAATTAGCAAGGTCATCAAGTCTTGCTGAGAAAACAGGGCACTTGACCCAGGGTCACAGCAGGAAAGAGGAGAGGGCGCTCCTCAGCTCTGTTTTTGAAAGGCAGGCCACTGCCAATTCGAGTGCTGCAAGCTTCAGAGGCCTGGTGCCACATCACCCCCCAAAAGATTTTTCATCTGCTCCTGAAGTCTAAGCTGCCTTTGCTAAATGTGGCTCAAAGTGGATCAAAACCCCTTCCCTGATAAGCTTTTCTTTTCCTAGGCAGGGGTAGGCAGCCGGCTTCACAGGCTGACCAGAGGGCATTTCGCTCTGGAGAGCACAGCAGCATTAAGTTGGCCATGTTTGTCAGGGGCTTAAAAAGAAAGGTTCACTTCCCTGAGAGCCATTCAGCTGCCAGTTAAGAGGGCCACCACTTTTAAAGATACAAATTAGAATCAGTCATAACCTGACTGACCTGACGGGAGAACTAGCTGGAATAAGCAGGACTTACTAGGTGGAAATAGAGGTTGGGATCAGAGAGGCCAGCGTTTGGTCCCATAAAGCGCACAGAGCAGGGAAACCCAGGGCGCGGAGTACCTCTCCCCCTCAGTGGCAGGGGGACCAGTGGACTGGCCTGTTCCCTGGCTCACGTGCTCCACTGGTGACATGGAAACACCCCACTTGTGTTCCCAGGGAAGCTGTAGAAGGACACGACATAACCAGCTTGTAAAAAGCAGGTGTCCATGTAAAAGTTTACTGTAAAACTTCAGATTGGAGAAATTAATTTTTTTTGTATCAGTCATTTTAACTTAAAGATAAATTTACCGATTTTGTAAACCCGTGGTTTCCCTGCTTTCCAAACTTAGTTCAGCCTATAAATGACCCAAATCCTTACTAGTTTTCTGTTGTGGTTGTTTTAAATAAATTTTACTTAACTCTAACCTGGCAAACTAATCTCTTTTTATTCCAAGGAGCTCCTTGTGCTCAGGAAAGCAACATATGTGAACAACTAGTTACTGTAACTTGCCACAATCCCAGTTGTATGGGGGGGAAAATCAAGTGATTATTATTGGAAATTTATGTGTATTCCTAGCTGTGGCTCTCAATTGTTTTTCAGTTACAGACCTATTTGAGAACCTGAAGAAAGCTACAGACCCTCACCCAGCAAAACCATCAACTAAAACTCCAGCAACAGTGGAGACATGCACGGTAAAGCCAAGGATGAGATTTCACTGTTCATAATCTCTTAACTGCAATCTTGCAACTTATCAGTGTTCAAAATGAGAATTTTGTTTGGCTGATTTTCAACATTTACATGAAATGGCACTTGCTGTAATGGAGTGGGCAGCAATAATGTATCCGGCCTGCTTCCTTGGACTTGTGACAAGACTGTAAAGTAGGGATGCCTCAAGTCTAGGAATCCCTGCACATGTCGATAATTGATGAACATATGGGACGTAGCTGTTTTTAAAAATCAACAGCTACATTTTTATTTTTATGAATTAACTCCATTACAAATGTTCTCAGTTGATAGTACTTTTTCTCTTGTTCTGTTTTGTACAGTGCATTGTCCAGAGAGTGAGTTAGAAGGCCTCAATTGGACAAGTTGGTCTAACCGCTTGGCTGTCAGGTCACTGGTAAACTTTACTGAACTCAGCTACTCCCTTCTCGTCTCTGGGAGAAACAAGACACAAGAGGCCCCTCCTGAAGGTGACGGACAAATTCCAACCACGCTTCGGGGCTGTCTTAGCATGCACTGCAGAGGAGCCTGCTGCTCCTTTCCCTGACTTTCACACCTGAGAAATGAGAAGGACACAGGGGTTTGGGGAGCGGCTGCTTCCATTCTCTGTTTGCTGAAACCAGGAGAACCCTGCCTGGTCAATTCCACAGCACAGGAGCACAGTGGTTTAAAATGATAAAACACCCTAATAGTCTTACAGCCACAGCTACTGACCAGCAGTGACACAGCCCTCAGAGGGCCACCTTGGGTCTGACGCACAGGGGCAGGGGTGATGAACTTGGTTCTCTAGGGCTGCCCATCCCAGTGGAGGGGAAGCAGAATGGAGATGGCTTTGATGGGGAGCAGGACAGGAACAATGATAGACTATATTTAGCTGCCAGGCACGGTGCTGGGAATTGCTGCTACCCATGACCCTAAGGCAGCATTTCTGTTCTAGTTTGGCTGAGGGGATCAGTAGAAGTGGCTTGCCTGGCATCACAGACAAAGGCTCTCACACTGAGCCATCCGGATGCTTTTGGGCTGATGTTGATCTTGCCCAGCTCTGGTGCCTACTGAGGATCTGGGGCTCTCCTGGGTGTGTCTCAGTAAAGAGAGTCTGAGGGGCTTGCCCGAGTCTGCCCTGACCTGCATGCATACCTTCCAAGGGGTCTCGGTGGGGGTTCAGTGGGGGAGGAGCAGGGCTGACCGCAAAATCCGAGCACCCTTATTGGCCCCTCAGTGTTTGCGGCTATGGAACGTCTCCTGTTCTTAGCGGCAGCTTATGAAAGTTTAAACCCTTTGGCTGGCTCAGCCCAAGTCCCTTTGCCTGCTGTTCCTGAGAACTCAAACAGGGAGCACCTTGCCGCCTTCTGACTTGGCATTTGAGACAAGTACCTACCGAGGTTGTTGTCTGTCAGCACCTCCTTGACCCTCTTGGTTATGCCGTAGGTGTCCAGCTCTGGAGACATGGCTACCAGTTCTTGGATGCTGAGGGCTGAGTGTCCCGAGAGAGGCAGTGGGGTTGCAGGCTGGGAGTCCGGTGCTGGCGGGTCGCTGGGTTCTGGCGGCTTCCCATCCTTACTGGTGTCGATGGGGGGACAGGGCTGCTGGACCAGCTCAGTCAGACTCTTCACTGACTCGCTGGAACTCATCGGGGACTCGGGGGCAGGGCTGCAGCTGGCAGAGGTCTTTGGAGTGCTTTCTGTAATTAAAGCACATGAAAAACCGTGCCTGAAAATAGTTGTCTTACACCATGTACATCGACTCTCCTTATCTAGGAAATACTAATTAAATACTCTGTACAAGGAATATACAGTATGGTATTCTATGGATCTTAATGAATTGTTCCATAGTTTTTTGACTGAGAGTAACCTCTAATTTTCTGTATTAAAACACAAAAATAACATCAATATAAGAAAAACTAGGGATTTAAATGAGAGGTTTCTGAAGGCTTAATATAGGGGCATTCTGCTAAAAAATATCTGTCATATTAATCATGTGTTATCACTGTCATGATTTCTTCTAATGAAACCCTGTAATTCTCTAATTCAGGAGTACCTTGGCTAGATTATAACTTAAGAGGTTATTTTGTCCATATTTTCCAGAACAAAAAGAATGGACAGGTTATTTTAAACGAGGGCTGCCCATGATGTGTGGTCACTACAGTTATGAAGACTCTTAAAGGGAAACCTAAGGCCCCAGCTGCTGGCCCAGGGCTGGGTCTCAGGATCCCAGGTTGGTTTTTACTATGACTCCCAGAGGGCTCCACAGCACCCAACTCTAGAGGAAGATGGAGGGAACCAAACAGAGGCAGAGCACCTGCTCTACTCTCCGGCTCACCCATTTTAGAGTTCTGCGCTGAACTGCTTGCTTCTGAAAACCAAGCTCTTTGTTTGTCTACACCACGCTGTAACCAACACCGGAAGCAATTGGGTCAATGTGGACAAACAGGGGTCTACACTCTCTTTCTTAAGAAGGGCCTCTGCCTGGCTGGTGTCACTGCAGGTGCCCAGTGGGAAATGCCACCCCGTGCTCTGTTGGTGAGTCCCTTCTGGCCTCTCTGCTAGCAGCACCCATAAAACCTCACAAGATAGGCTTGATCCCAGTTTGGAGACATCTGGAATAAAGACTATGGCCATTTTGAAATGTCTAAATACAGAGTAAGACTGTCCAGGAGTAAAACATGAAGTGACTTAGTACCAAGGTCCTACCCACAAGGCAAAATCTGCCTTTGGTCCAGCTCAGTGTCTTGGCACAATCTCTCTCCCCCATCCCACCGAGGCCGACATATGGTAAGACCCCGCAGTGCCACGTCATGTGGGCTCCTGTGCATGTCAGAGGGCAGGGCAGGGTCTTCCTCTTGCCGCTTCTCCCTAGCAGGGGTCACTCAGTCAATGTCAGCACATGTAGTAGGTACCCCAAAATACTTGTTACCTGACTATAAAGTGAATGTAACACCGGGTAGGAACTTAATTTCAATTTACCGTGTAACATTTTATATCCAGGATAACAATCTATTGACAATGTATTCCAAATATAAGGAGTATCTTGTATTAATACCCAGAAGGAGCAAAACCCCAAATAAAATGACGGCAATTCAAGTGATAAACCTGTTTATTGTCCTGAACTGGTACAAAGTTCCACCATCACATAAAGCTATGTCCTCAACCCAGGAAATCAGGTTAAAAAAAACTCAAACTGGTTTGTGAAAGATGTAAAAGAGACAGACATAAAAGGCAGAAGTGGTCTATATAAATCTTTAAGGCAATACGAATCCTACAAATCGGATTTCTTCTCTCTGCTCACCCCCAGGTCACCATACAACTGGATATAAAACCCAGCAAATGTTATTTTTGTATCCGAAGCAGCAAAAGGATTGTACTGTAAATTCGCCCTGATTCACCCATGCGAGGGACCAATTTGGCAGATCATCCATCTTGCTCACTGTATACTGTCAAGGATGGCATGAATTCCCCACATGATAAACAGATTCCTTCTCAGGTTTGTGTCCTTTAACCCACAGCAAGGTCAAAATCATGGCTGCCTGGCTAATAAACCGCACGGCACAGGCTGCTGTAGGGCCTCCCTGTTTTGTTCTGGGTGTCAGTGGAGGCAGATCTCGCCCAGGAACTGAGCGGCTGTGCAGTTCTTTCTTCCAGGCATTCTCTGTGAGCCACTCACATGTTTTTGCCACGATGAACCCCTGCGAGAACTAAACAGAGGCGCTCACCATCCATTACCAGTGGCCCTCTGCATTCCCGACCCTGACTACAGACAAAGGCAGAACCCCTGAGAGCGAAACCCTGTGTGGGCCCCAAAACGTACAGGCGTGTGGAAGTGACACACTGCAGCAAGTTCCTGGAGCTGCCTCGTGTCTACTTCTGCACTCTCAGCCTGAGTCTGAAATGCAGAGAACAACTGGAGGCCGAGCACTCTTCCTGGAGACGATTTCCTCACCAGCAGACACACGCATGCACAGACAGATGTGCCTGTGGTCTCAGGTCTCAGAAAGCAGGATCAGGTCCACGTTTTTTGGACAGGCATGGATGGACGCAACAGCAAATGGGACCCAGTGGAGACACCACGAATCCACACGCTCACAACATCGTGTTGGAAAGAAAGTCATTCCTTAGACAGCTATTGCCAGGAAGCACCACAGCCCCAGCGGTAGGGCCAGCACGACAAAACCAAAACCGTTAGCACAACAGCCCTGTTGGGGTGGCCAGGGTGGGGGGTACCGTCTGTGCAGGGGGACACTTGGTTGCCCTCATGACTCACTGTCTTGACAGAACAAGAAAGGTGGTCAACAGAGAAGAAACATTGCTTTTTCTTTTCCAAAAATTTGCAAATGGAGCTGATTAAAATAATACTCTTTCGAAGAACAAGGCTTTGCTCCCTTCTATGTAATTAAAAATAAGAATAAAAAAAAAGGAGGAGTCCTCAGCATGGCGTGAAGGTACTGAATTTGGGGACAGGGGCTCGCACTACTAGTCAGCTGTGTTAACTTGAATATGATTCTTTACTTCTTAGAACACTCTGGTGACCTCATCTGAAAACTGCAGACAGGGCTGTCATGAGGAAGGAAGCTGCCACATAGTTGGTGCTAAGTAAACACAATCTGAATTTTAGGTTTTTTTTTTTTTTTTTAGAGAGTAGTTACTAAATTGTATTGAAATGTATTTGTTTCTCTGAAGGCCTACGTGCAGCGTACACCTTGGGATTCACGGCTGGCTCTTCCACAGTGCCCAGCACATGATGGAGACACGGGTGCGACTCAAAGGGCTGCATCCTTTGTGATGCATTTGGATGACATTCCAGAAAAGGTAAAACTATAGGGACAAAAAACAGACCAGGGGTGCTAAGGGGGAGGGGCAGAAGTGACTACGAAGGGACATGAGGGAATAGTTGGGGGACGATGGAATTATTCTGTATCTTGACTGGGAAGATTCATAGAACAGTTCTGAGTGAAGAGTGAATTTTACTACATGTGAATTATACTTCAGTAAAAACTTACTTAGGAAAAAAGTGCTAGTGGAAAGAATGAATGAAGGCCATGTCATTAGGCCACTGGGAACATGGCACAGAACAGATCAGAGGTGGCCCTGCCCCCTGGGGCTCACACCTAGCAGGGAAGACAGCTATGAAACAGCAAATACCTACAGGCTGATGGATATTCTGGTGGGAGACAGATGGGGGTACACAGCAGGGGCACAGGGACATCTGCTTGGGGATGAGAGAGATGTCCTGGAAGAGGGACATTTCAGACATGAACAGGAATTAGCCAGGTAAGTTAGGAGGAGTAGGAATGGTGAGAAGGGAGGCAGATTATTCCAGACGTTTTGGAGGTATTGAACCTGGGGTAGCTGGTGGGTTTGAGGCACGAATGGAACTCAGTGTAGTGAGAGAGGCCCTAGTGGCTGGGTGGTGCGGGGCCTTGGAATTGGCCATGTCTGGTGTCTGTTTTAATCCCAGTGCGATGGGAGCCAGGGAAAGGTCTGCTCCAAGATGGGGCTGCCCTGCACCTAGCATTGCTTCTCTTTTGCAGACTCAAAGTGGGCACCAAGGGTTTATTGAGGCCTTGTCTGAAACAGCAAAAAACTGGAAACAGTGTCCATCACCAGGAGACTAGGTATCTAAACTGTGGCATGCTCACATGGTACACTGCTATGCTGTAGACAGCAGCGAGAATGTAAGAACTGCAGCCACATGTGTCCACATCAGAGGCCTAATGAGGATCCCCAAGCAAGATGCAGACCAGAAACAGAGCATGACGTTTGCATAAAGCGTGAAAACTTGCACACACTACACACGGTGTGTGGCTACTCATGTAAGTAGTGAGGGTATGTCACCACGCACAGGAATGATAAAAAGCAAATCCAGGGTAGACAGCAGTCTACTCCTAGGAGGAATAAAATTAGGGAAGGGGCTTCAACTCTATCTTTAATGTCTCATTTCTTTTAAAAATATAGGATTAAATTATGACCAGAAGTTAAGGCTAAAGTTGGGTGATGGGTAGGTGGGTGTTTACTACATTATTCTAGAGTTTTCTTTATGTTTGGAATATTGTTGACCTAATATTAAAAAGTAAGTAAGTTCACTGTTGCTTCAGCACAGAGAAGGAACTTGAGAACACACAGTAAGGTGGTGAAGAGGGCTGGAAGAGTGGGAGGCAGGCGTGGAGAGAGAGGCAGGTTCGAGAGCAGTTTAGGGGACGGAAGGGCAGGCAGGGGAAGGGGAGAGGCCTGGGTGGCGGGTGCCCAGTGAGCCGCTCACGGAGGGGCACGTGGCAGCAGGGCATGGTGGGGCGAGGAGGAAGACCATGGGAAGAAAGCCCACCGCCCTTGCCATTCATAAGAGCAGCCACTGTTTAGACTGACATTCATCGTGCACTGACTGTGTGCAGGCGCCGTGTGAAGGCGTACAGGAGGAACAAGTTCAACCCCACAGCCACCTCCCAATGTGAAACAGACACAGTCGCTTCCCTCATTTGACAGAAGATACGGTGCAATAGCTGGATGGTCCAGTCCTAGAAACCCCCGGTACAGTCAGTGGTGCCCGCACCCCGTGCCCGGAGTGTCTGCTGGAGGTGGGAGTGACTGGGCCTTGCCTTCCAGGACGCGGCTTTTCTACCATCCGCCTGTCAGCACACAAATCTCAAAAACATAACCACGAGTCACAAAAAAGCCAATCCACTCGTGGGATTAGGGAAGGGAACCAAAACACATTTCATACCAAGTATGAATGGGGCAGTGTGCCGAGGGCGTTTACACATGGTTTCATTTGCTCCTAACAGCCCTGCGGTGGAAACATAACCCCACACTCTCCATCGAGGAAACTGAGGCTCAGACAGGCAACTCGGCTTGGCCAAAGTCACATGGATGGAACACGGATCGGAAGCAGGTCAGGAGTGGAAAGCCTCGATGCTTCTATCCGTCCTGCCACCTGCCCACACCCACAGGGGGTCTGGATCACAGCCTGCCTTCATTCATTCACTCACTCACACGTTTGAAGCACCTACTCTGTCATGTACTCCGCTAGGCCTTGGGGATCCAGGAGAAATTAGACAAAACCTTGCTTTCAAGGAGTCTGCGGCTTACAGGACTGAGACAATTGAAAACGGGTAATTTGCATATTTGAAAAGCCCCTACCCAGTCCCATCCATCCAGTTTTGACAGCAATAGTAAGGTGTTACATTTAAAAAGTGATCTATGTGAATTAATTTTTTTGTGAGGCGTTGAATCTTGCAGAAGAGGAGCTTAGTTAGCAAGCTACAGAAAGCAGAGACAGTGACTCAAGGCCCTCTGAGATACAGAAGGCATTCAGGAACTATAAAAGGATTATGAAAAATATTATATTCCAAAAACAGCAGGCAAACAACAGCTGCCTTAAGTTTTCAATAGAAGCCAATTGGAAACGCGCACCCGCCATAATTTTCAGAGACAAACCTCTCTGCAGTTTATCCGATCCACTGTTTAAATTTCCATACCCAGCTCTCTATCTGCAGTAATAATAACCCAAATTCCATTTAGTGTTCATTTGAGCAGTCAGGATAAAGTCATTCCTTATTATCTCCCCACTGTGTAAAAAACAGCTTGAAGGTAGGAAGTCAGCAAGCATTTTCACCAAAAAGTAATTATTGTAAGTGACATTTTTACTGCTGGCATGCCATAAGGCGAACTGTACGTTCAGAAGGACAAGTTGCTGAAACAAAATGACAGGGTACTCCGTGACATTCTGACAAGAACCCAAACATTATTTAACTGGCGGCTGGTCTGATGCACCACTTTTCATTATGTCCATAGTTTAGGCTTTGAGCCCATGCCAAGCCAGGAAATTCCAAGTGCCTATAAAGACAGACGGGTATGGAAAGGCGGGAGAAAGGAAGAAGGTTAGCAGGGAGAAGGGGGTGGTTGTGGCCTGGCACATTTAAGTGTGAATGAGTGAGGACGCCTGGGGGAAGGATGGGGCCTCGGCGCAGTGGTGAGCGGCGCAGGGTGCGAGGACGGGTAGCAAGCTCTTGGGTGTGCAGGGCAGGCATCCTAGGTCCAGCAGGAGCCCTAGTGGCCCGGAAGGACCCTGCCCAGCCTGAGGGCCTTTCCAGCCTATGGTACTGACAGATTCAGAAACCACAACACGGTGACCCCAACAGTCCAGAATGCTTCCCAGCTGAGTTCAGATGGACAGATCCTGATGTGGACACCAAACCTGCCCTGAACATGGGGACTCACTCGAGTGCTCACCCTGTGCTCTGAAGAGACCTGCCACCTGGTGGTTACGGCCAGAGAGTCTGTTTAGAGAGAATGAGCTTCTGTGCATCAAAGGTGAACAGCAATGCTACTCTGACCTCTTGTATCTTAATCACACGTTGGTGAGGCCTGTACCACACAGTAACACGAGACCCGCTTGCATGACCAGCTCTGAAATTTCTGACCAAGTCCTTCCTCAGCGGCGGTGGTGCCGATGGGCTTGTTGGTTCCCAAGCCTTGGCTCTGACTCAAGCAGTAGACGCTCATAGCCCTTGTTGGAGTGCTACCATATTCCTCTAGTCACGTGTCGCCCTTAGACATGGCCAACATAAAAACATGGAGTTTTCTTGAGTATGAGTGGTATTTAATATTTTGACCAATTAGCAGAAGCTTGACACAAAACATGTGGCTACTTAATATTTAATAGATGTCACAGAGACACTCGGGGGCTTCCCACACCCCCCTACTGTGCCGTTTTCCTACTGAGAAGGAAACGAGTGCATTCTAGCAACATACTAAGTAATATCAGAAACGCACCCAAAGGGGCCACACTGCAAAATGGCCTTCTCTCCAAGAAGGTGAGTGCCTGTGTCTACACCAGCAGGGAAGCGCGCAGGTCCAACTCCTGAGGTCCACTCCCACACGGTGGCACTGAGCAGCAGCACGTCCCTCCCCAGCCCCAGGTTGCCTTCAATCACTGAAGATCTCAGCAGCAAACCTAACAATCACTTTTTTTTTCTAATAGCGTAAAGGAGTAACTTGAGACAGGGTTGGGAGTGGGAAGGTCAGGCCAGGAGCTAGGGGTGGGCTAGGTGGGATCTCTGTCCTGGTCGGCACTAGTTTCTTCTATAAAATGGAAGAGCAATGATCTCTCTCTCTCACCCCCTCTGCTAGGACTGAAGAAAGAATAAGACAGGAGGAGCTAAAAGTCCCTGGCACCTAGTAGGTGCTGGTGTGTGTGTGTGTGTGTGTGTGTAAACAATTTATTTTCTTAACTCTGCCTAAGTCACTATTACAATGACATAGGAGCCAAAATTATTTATTGACAAAGAAAACTTGTTTAGTAAGATCAAGGTTATCTAACTTGTGCTGTTTATATCTTACCTGCCCAAACATGATTTCTCAAGCTACTTGAAGATGGGGCCTGTGCCTTTCAGGGAATAAGGAAGCCTTCTATGCACTGTGGGGTGCCAGGGGCTGGGGGTCCAGATGTGAGCAAGGCAGCCCCTGTGCTCCCAGAACTTGCAGCCAAAGGGGGAGACCGACCTCAGTAAGTAGGGCACCGTAACAAAGAGCCTGGGGCAGTGGGTGCTCACAGCACCTGTCACCCTAGAGCTGGAATGAGACTGGACGCGGGTGGACCTGGGGGGGGGGCATCTGCACGAGAGGAGATGGGGAAAGAAGAGTCTGAAGACAGGCCGGGTCACGGACTAAGCAAGTGGGACTTGAACCCGAGGGAGGCTGGGCGGCAGAGTGACCAGTCAGATGTACACTGTGGAAAGACGGAGCTGGCCTGAGCAAGGGGACACCTGCCTGAAGACGGGGTGCTCAGCAGGTACAGAGCAGTGTGCTCGTGGGAGTGGGGAGCCGAAGGCAGTCTGCCAGGCTGGCTCAGGATCCCTCAGGTGGGTAGGCCACTCGCCTGGACAAGGAACGCTGTGGGGAGCAGCTCTCAGGGGGAAGAGGCCCAGGGTCAGGCAGCGTCTGGTCGTGCAGGCAGGTTGGTCCTCCCCGTGGCCTGGCCACAGCCCAGGGGAGTGACAGATGCTCTCTGCCGCCTCCAGGGAGTCAACTTGCTCAGTTCTTCTAATGAGACGCCACCTCTGTGTGTGACCCAGAACCTCCCCCGACCTGGGATGGTTCTTTGCACTCTTTCCTTCTCCCTAAGCTGGGAAACCACACTGGAGAAAGCGACCTTAGAAATCCTGTGTTGACTGGAGATGCACGAGGAGAAGCCGCAGAGGTGACGTGGTCCTGTGGTGGGCTAGAGCCCACCCGTGGGCCGGGAGGGGACCCTGCCAGGGACTCGGAGCGTAAGTCTGCTTTCCCTCAGGGCTCATTTTTCTTGTGTATCTTTTATAAGCTCTTAAGGAAATACGCACATCAAAAGCAGAGCTCGGAGATATTAAAAATTAAAAACCCTGCTTAAATTACATTTCAATTTTTGTAGTGAACTTACAGTCTGGCAAGACTGAAGTGACGCTGGGTGACACAGTTGGCCCCGCTTCAGGGGCACAGTGCTTGCCCTGCTCCAGCTTTTCTCCAGATCCACACTGATTTAGAAATAATGCTTTCAAATTACCTTCAATAACCTTATTACCGAGCCAGCTGTGCGTATGAACACTTATCAATGCGTCCCTGTGCATTAAGAGAAAATGTATGTCATACAAACAGTCTAAATATATAATACTGAGATGGGAAAAAACAAACCCTCTAGTTAAATTGCTTTGCTGTAATCAAAGATTAATCACTGCGTGAGCGTGCGTGTGTGAGTCCTCTCTTTTTCTCCAGGGTTCATTTCTGGCTTTGGGCAAACCTGCCCATCCCTCACCAAGCCACTCTCCACCAGGCAGCTCACACCGCTGTTCTTATGATGGAATTAATTTCCCCAGATTTCTGAGAGTCGGAGGAGCTAAACGGTGGTCTTAAATGTTTTCTTTCTGAATCTTGTAGGCCTGTAGCTCAGAAACACTCCTTTCCCCCAGGTGCATGGTGGGCAGCAGGCTTGGAAGTATCCATCTGTGCCTGTCCTGAGAGCAGCCTGTCCCTTCTCGACGATGCTGCCAGTCAGCCTGGTGTGCGGGTGGTGATGTTTGGGCTGTGACGGAATGTTCCTTCGAGAATCCGTGGCTGACCGAAGCCAGTGGCGTGGAGGGTTGCTTCCTGCCTTGTACCCGACGCACAGGTTAGTGAACTCATCTGGCCCCACGAAGGCCTGGGGCCACGCCGAGTGGGACCAAGTGACATTTTCGTTATACGAGATGGTATTAGAGAAGCCATTAAGGTACATTATTTTACACATCCTCCTAATCTCTCCACACTGCTTTACTTAATTTGTGATGAAATTGTTGAGAAAGGGTACTTAATGTAGGACAGTCAGTAAAAGTAATTTATCATCTTCCCGCTTCAGTGCTCACGTTATCAGAGAACTCATTTTCTGCATTCATCATGCAATCAGCCTATTATTTGCATATTAATCAGGCAGTGGACCATGAAAGAACTGCATCCCAGCCAAATGCTGCACTATCTCAGGAGAAACACTCGGTAATTATCATACATCAGTGTTATGATGTGGTAATTGATTAGAACATCTCTCTGCTGCCCCTGGGGAGTCCCTCTGCTAACCCAGCTCCAGGCACTCTGGACAGATTTTTCTTTTCCTGCAAAAAATCAGAGTAACCACTGCTGTTTTCTCAGAGTGCTATTTCTGTGGAGTATTGATCCTCTTTTCCAAATTCATGAGGTATTTGAAACCATGTGAAACAAAACCGACCTTAACTCAGGAACGAGAAGGTCTGACAGTGACTCGGCAATGTCCCTCTGGGCCCGTGTGCCCTCTCTCCTCAGCATTTTGGGTTCAGAGGTGCTGCTTCGGCTTCCGTAAACATTTCCTTATCAAATAAACTGTTGCAACTTCAGTCCCTCCTAATTGCAAAGCTGGTACAAAGGCAGTTTGGCTGCTTTATTTAGGTGCCAAATGACAGACTAATTTTGGCCTTCCTGTAAAGGACAAACCCGACCTCTGCCAATTCAGACTCCGGCTATATTTAGGAACCCAGTTACAAAGGGAAGAGCAAAAGACGAAATCAAGATGAAGCCAGTGATGGAAGCCTCCTGGCTGGCTCCTGTGCCATGCAGGACAGTGCCAGGAGGGACTCCCCTCCTTCCTCCTTGTGGGCAGCTGAGCATGGCCCACGAGCCAGTCTGCGTGGGGCTGGGGTTGGGGCACTGGCGAGGGAGGCCATGACAGCTGTATGGTGGGGCTGCCCTGCCGTGAGGGAAGGACCTCAGGCCACTGTGTTCATTGAATTTAGACTGGAAGGGGTTTCAAAGAAGGATGGACTGTCCATCCTAGGCAAGATGGATTATGACTTGTCCACGGCCAAACTTCATAAACTCAAGTCCAATGCCACCACTGACTTGTCGATTGTCCCTCCCCTTCCCCTGCCTAGGTCCCTGGTGAAACACACGGGACAGATCCCAAGGTAACCAAGGTGTCTGTTTTTTCTACCAATTGTTTGTCTTGTCATGGATCTTTCTTTTGATATTTGTCTATTTATAATCTGAAGCCAATTTTGTCCCTTGTTTTGAAGTGTGGCCATGCCTTTTCTCTGAGTGTGGTTCTAGGGACCTGGGGACCAGGTCCTTAGGGCCCTGGCACTTGCTCCTGCAGACACCTCTGCCAACACACATCAGTTCTGTCATTTTATTCCCATAACTTTCTAAAATCACCTGAGGATTTCTAGGCATTTAAGCTTCTTCATTCCTTCTCTGGAACTGAACCACTGAAAACCGCAGTCCTCACTTGCCCCATGACCTACTTTAGCCTCTTGTACCGAATGCTCAGTGTGCTGTAAATTCTGTTTTCCAAGGAAAGCCTCATGAGGAGAGAAAGGGGATGTGTCCATGGGCCTGGCTGTGCCTGCCCGGGCTTCTGCAAAAGGGGAGGCAGGGAGCACCAGGATGGAGGATACAGGCAAAACCACCAAAAGAATGAGAACAGTTGTGTTATCATTCGCCTTTGGCAACAGCCACCCCGTTTCCAGCCCAGATGGCCTGGTTCCATGCTAGCTTGCCCCAAAGCCCTGAGTGATGACCTGTAGTCTTACTCTTGAAGCTCAAGATTTTGTGTCAACTTTAAGGAATGGTTGATGCACAGAACTTCCAAAGATGGAATGGCATTTCACAGAAGCCAAGAGTCCTGAGAGCCACACGCAGGTCGTCCCTCATGAGACCAATGGTGTTGCCAACGCCCAGCAACATCTGCACTTGACAATCTCCACCAAAGAGGTCAGCAAGCGACTGGACTTCTGTTTTAAAGCCAGACATCTAATGTTTTGTGTGTGCATGTCTATTATTCTACAGTGTTCTGTGCACACACAAAACAACATATAATAGTAGTGGCGACAGAAAAGCAGGCATTTAAATAGCACTAAATCTGTGCCAGCCTTGCTGTTCTGGAAACTCTTATACATGAACATATTTAAACTTCCCAACAGCCTAGGAGGTAGGTACTTTATTTTTCCCATTTTATAGAAGAAAACGAGGCACAGAGAGGTAAAGTGACTTGCCCAAAGCCACACGGTCACTAAGTGGCAGAGACAGGATGGGCCCTTGGCAGCTGGCTCTGAGTCCACTGCACTGCATACGGGCTCATGGCTGGTCACTGCAGGATAGTTTCTTATGTTTTGCTGTTAAAAATCAATCTCGAATATCTCTCAGGAGGGGTTGGTTAAATAAAACATGGTATAAGCCAGGTACAAGAATTCCTCATAGCTGCAAAAAGAGGGGAAAATTCTACTTGTACTGATGGAGGAAGGTCTCCAGGATACATGCTGAGTGAGAAAAGCAAGACACATGGGAGGCAGGAGGAGAGGATGGGTATATTCACACCTAATGGGTGTCGTGCGCACTGTCTGGGGGATGGACACGCTTGAAGCTCTGACTCAGGTGGGGCAAAGGCAATATACGTAACCTAAACATTTGTACCCCTGTAATATGCTGAAATAAAAAAAAAAGAAAAGCAAGGCACAGGGCCTTGGAGTCCCGCACAGCCTCCATCTGTGGAACAAACATCTAGCTGCATTCGCTGTCCCGAAGGATGCATGAAAAGCTGGGGACGGGAGCCCCTGGGTGGGTGTGACTGATTTCTTAAAAGGAGTGTAACCCTTTTAAAGCTTGCATTTTGTAACCATGGTGCATTTTACTTACTTAAAAAACCCTACAAATCATATATTTTTTAAAAAGTCAAATAAATCTCTGACTCTGGGTTACTACTTCTGCACTCACTCTCTGGTGAGGCACAGTGACAAATCCTGCTCTAGGTACAGAGTTTGCCAGAGTGGTCCTTCCCAGGGCATGGTGAGCGACAGTGCCAGGGGCTGGGCCTCTAGGACGTGTAGGAGGTGCAGGAAGACTGTGTAGGCACTTTCCTCACTTGACAATGATGTTTGTTGCTTTGGAACAAAACATCGAGTGGTCTGTGGTGCTTGGAGGCCGGGCTGTCCCAGGATGGCTGTTCGGGACCTGCAGGTGCAATGTCCTCTGAGTGGGGACAGGCTGGGCTGCCCCAGGAGTGAAAGGCCCTCCTCCATGCATTAACATGGCAGGGCAGTGTTTTCAGGATCACATCCCACAAATGTTTGGAGGGGCTTGGAGAGCTGAAAGAGCAGGGCCCATGTGGTGATGACGGGACGTTCCATCCATTGAGGTCAAGGCTGCGATCCTGATAAGTCACAAGTTGAGGGAACGCCCAAGCAGAACGTCCTCCTTCCCTGTGGCTTTTGGGGGCCACCCACAGACCTGCCTGGCCTTCCCTCTGCACAGCCTGCCTCAGGTCTCTCTGGAAGGGTTAGCACACCCCTTTCTGCCTTAGCTCAGCTAAGATAAGGCTGAAATCTTTTGAACAGAAGTTGATTAGAGGTAACTTCACAGAGCACCGTTTCCATACCCGAGTCCATTTTGGGGAGCCCTGGGGAGCCTCCTCACCCCTGGGGGCTGCCCCTGGTCCCTGGCTAGCTCTGGGGCTCATATTCCTTGGGTCGAAGCCTCCTCACCCCTGCCCCATGGGCTCTGGGCTGTCTGTAGCCCGCCATCTAATGGCTCTAGGAAGGTTCTCTGAGCCTCACAGGCCCCACCTGTGGCCCCAGACAACTCCTGCACTGTCTGGCTTGCCTGGGGTACATTCGGCAGCAGCTGAGGCTGTCTCTGGGTATTCCTACCGGTCCCTCCTCTCTGTGCACTGGGCCTACGCAGCCCCCACCTCGCCTGCTCCATGGTCCGGAGAGAGCTCTTTCCCCTGCTCATGAACTTGTGGCCTCTGTTGTCCTTGGTTCTTAGATGAGGGTGTCTTCCCTGAACTCCAGACACCCTCCCTGGCCTCCATCCTGTGATTTCCTTGGATGTGAGTGCTGAGAACCGCAGTCCATGGGGGAAGGGTGCTTTGAGCTGATGGGGCAGGCGGAGTACCCAAGGCCAACACAGCTGGGGGTGGGGCACCTGCAAGAGCTGGCAGCCCCCATCCTGTCCTGCCAGTCTGCCCGGTTCTTCTTACTCAAGCCTTAAGGCACCAATATCAACAGTATTCTACACAGAGAGGTTCTTCCATCACCTACTTTCCTGAAAGGAAAGAGGTCTCTGAATTAGGGGCTTCTAATGTTTCCTCCTTTTTCGAAGGCTCCATACAGGCCACAATCTTCCCTGTCTCTGAACCTGCGCACCCGCAGGGCTCTCCACCTGCAGCGTTCTGCTCTCTCACCCCTTTGCCCTCCTCAGCTCCCTCAGTGCTGGGGGTCTCCCCGCAGCCCGAGCCCACACACGCCAGACGACAGCTGCCAGGAAGGCAGGCTGTGTCTGAATCCAGACACCTGCCTTTTCTGACATCCGAGTGGAGAATTCCTTTACTGCGCCACTCTTGATAAAATTAAAATGTCCCTAATGCAGTCTACAACCAAGAGAGAAAGAAACCACAGTGACAGTCAGGGGTGGCACAGAGGGCTGAAATCCCGGGCCAGGTGATGCGTGGCAGCCACCTGCTCAGGAAAGGGTGCTTTCTAGTCCACGTTTCTCTTTGTTTTTGATCTGCTGTCGATAGCTACTTGTAAATCAGTTACCTACAAATCTTTTCAGCGACTCAAACAAATGTTGAAATAATTCTGTTTGAAGAGAACCAATAGTTACTTTCACTGATTTACTGCAATGAAAAAGAAAAAGAAAATCTAGGCTAAGGCACTGAATGAAGAGTTCTGCCTGCTTCAGACACTGCTATGAAATTTTCGGGGCGTGCAATCGGCCCCTCCTTTCCCTGTTAACACGCTCTCCAAATGCACCACACCCTGACCTTTGTCACTGACGTAGGGGAGCTTATTCAAGGACACCGAATCCTATTGCAGAGTTCGAAGCACTAGAACCCTGGACATGGTTTCCTGGCTGTCTGGTGGGCACTAAGTGAATGCCATGATGCACATTAATTAACAAGGAATGAGGCCCTGTCCACAATGGGGGCTGCGGCCACGGGGACCTCCCAGTTGTGTGAGGCCATGGACGGCCTACACCCCCACCGGACCACCCACGTTAGAGACAGACCATAGCAGCTGTCCTCTCGCAGAGGCAGCTGATACTCTGCTGACTGAGAACAGCGACATGTGCTGTGGAATTCTCCGTGGGCAGAGAAGGCTTGGAATCCACAGTTTCTGACTAACACCACACTGGGGAAAAGCTGGATATTTTATGGTTAATCTGAGGGCACAGGGCCACCCTTCTGCTTGTACAGCTTGCCACAACACACCTGAAGCCAGCGTGCAAGCGGAATAGTAGGAGCTTGTTAGCTCCAGCAAAAAGTGTTCCCATATTAAACAGGCACCAAACTGCGGGTGCCGGGCGGCTCTTCTCTTCGTTCTCCATATTGTACGATCGTGTCACATCCAGGATAATCTCTTTCCTTTCCCTTTTCTGCTCCCCTGGGGCAAAGAGCTTAATCACACCAAGGAAGTGTGAAGAGAAAATGAGTTTTAAGGAATGAAAAAGAAAAAACAGATGATCCAGTGGCTTACTAGGTCACATCTATCCATCTGTGTACCTGCCACCTACACATACACACCTTTGTTGTACCTCGAGGTTTGCTTCCCTTAAAAATACCTGCCAGCCGGTAATCGGACCACGCTCTGAGAAAACACGTCTTAATGGGCCCCCTCTTCTCTCTAGGGGCTCTGCTACTGCAGAGCAGTGTGGGGCCGGGAGTGACAGATGATGTCGGGAATGACAGACAAACAAAAAGGAGACGCGGAATCGATCCCCAAGGACCACCTGCAACTGCATCTTCAAATGCAGTTTTCCCAGTTAGATCAAAGATGACGCTGGTTAGAACCATTCACCCCCCCAGGCCCTCCCCAAGGCACTGAGAATTTTTAAAGAAGTCAACACAAAAATGTTTATAGAAAATTAAGGCTTATCAGGAAATATATTAAAAGGTAACTGATTTGAAGATTAGTCCTTTAAAAACCTCTTTTCCTAAAAAAAAAAAAAAAAGTTACTTATATGACTGGTGTGGAACCTAGTGCTCACCTTACTCTTTATGGAGGCCTCAACAGCTTCCGAGAAAAAGCCACAGGTCACTAGTGACACTGGTGGTTGTTAAAAATGGCATCAAGTTTCCTTCATGCCCCAAGGCTGTCACCTCAGCGTTCCCAAAGGAACATTCAGAGGTGGTTATATCCACCAAGAGGAAAAAAGAGATGATGGAACTGAGACTTCAGTTTCTCTTTCCTCATTGTAAAACTGATCAGCAAGTTTGACATACAAATTCCTAAAGCAAATGGCGGCACCGAGGGATGACAGAGCTGGACAGGAAGAGGCAGCCAGGGATCTGCAGCGAGGAAAATGGATCCTGGGTCAGCATCTTGCTGCTCAGGCTGGGGAGGCCACCCTAGCACATGGCACCTGATCGCCATGGTAACCACACACACAGCCGCCTCATTCGGCCCCCACCACCTCTGCTGTGAGACAGCAGCCCTTACTCAAGGGCTGCAACTGGTGGAGGGGACACAAGGCGAGCCTTCCGAAGTCCCTGCCCACCTGGGAGGGAGGCCAGGCCAGCTCAGAGGCCAGATTCTCAGATACTGAGCATTTTCTCACAGTATTCAGGAATGAACCAAGCCAGGTGTACAGTTACCTGCCTGCAGCCATCTGGGTCTACCACGCTGAGCTGCTTTAGGCAGAGAGTGGATGGGGCCACCGCCGAGGACAGAGCATCTTTCTGGGTCTGGGGGCCACTTGGGAAGGATTCTGTGGTAGCCGTGGTAAGAGCAGGAATCGGAATCTTGTGGCAGTCTTAGGAACAGAGGGCTTATCCCCCTGCCAGCTGGGTGAACACTGCTGAAAGCTTCCCCCAGAGACACCGTCAGGGAAGATACCAGAGTCTCCTATAGTTATTCACCCCAAGGATTTATCCCACAAATCTTTTCAGCTACTCAAACAAGGGTTAGAATAATTGTCTGGAGAGGACCTACAGTTACTTTCACTGACTTATTTTGATAAAAGAGGAAAAAATAAAATAAAATCTAGGCTAAGACGCTGAATGAAGAGTTTTACCTGATGGTGGGGGTCTTTCTCACTTTTAGAAAGTAATTCTAATTTTCTACTCTAAATTCCATATACTGAAAGCATGGCTACTTTAATTTTTACAAACCCTCTTGAAAAGATAACTAATAAAGACATTTCAAACAAGGAAAACTACCACCCATAATCTTGCCACCATATGATAATCTTGCTTTTAATCTTGACAAGTACCTTCCAGTCTTTCTGGCCAGAGAAACATTTTTGCTTAGCTGTTACCATGATGTACAAAAAGTTTTTTTATTACAATATAAGAAATATTTTTCCATTTTTCTCCAAGGTCACTGTAATTATTGCTTCTACCAGGGGCTTCCCTGTGGCTGACAGACTGCAGGAGCTTGGGGTAAGTGACCTGTGCTCAACCTCCTCCCTTGCTGGGGTGAGCAGGGAGAGGCCCACCTGCCACCTCTTCTTAAATGCGTCTGGCAAGTTCTGCCATGTTCGGTCTTCTCCCGGGGCTCACTGCCTGTCTCTCTCTCCCTCCTCTAATCTGCCGACTTCCCAAGAGTTTTAAGTGACTTTATTCTATAAAGTAATTTGATATTTTACAAATATCATTGACATTCCTCTTAGGAGGCCAGTGTATTTTTCCTACGTTGGAAATGTGACTGTCTTACGAATGTTCCAGCACAGTGGTGACACTCTACTACAATAAAAAGTGAAAAGCCATTCTTTAAGGATTTGTTCCAACAAAGTAGGTGGTTCTGGCATTGATCATAACAGACCTGGCCTCCAGGGAGACTTCCTGTTTTATTTAGGAAAAAGGGGTTTTGATCTAGAAAATGTTAGTCTTATTCTGCCAAGTCCAGTCCTGCCTTGGATGGGGCAGCAAATACTCTCAGGAGTTTAGGGGAGGCCAACTTTCCATGAGGGCAGGAGGCAAGGCTAATTTTTCATGCAAATGTCCGCAAAACTCTAGCACAAACAGCTACGTCCATTGTTTCCCCTGGAGTATTTTGAACACAAGCCAGTGCAGGGTTAAGTTCTCTGGTGCTTGCTAACTAAATTGGCCAACCCAGAAATGAAGTGATCCTTCTTCAGATGGACGCTCGCTCCATCTAGATGTCTAGCCAAGAAGACCTGCGGCGCGGGTGAGACAGCTTTCTGCCCTCCACTTTGGTCAAAATCAAATCAGAATATTAAAAACATACAAAGATCTCAACGGGAACTTTGATGCCACTGCCGCGCTCTGGCTGCATCTGCGCGTGGGCTGGGGCTC
The DNA here is from genome assembly GCA_004363605.1 of Indri indri. Classification (NCBI taxonomy): domain Eukaryota; kingdom Metazoa; phylum Chordata; class Mammalia; order Primates; family Indriidae; genus Indri; species Indri indri. The sequence goes on from RJWJ010002115.1 coordinate 76,441, forward strand.
CTGCAGCAGCAGCCGCCGCCGCTGCCAGCCAGCTGTTCCCCGCACTACACGTTTCCCCTCGTAAAGCTTCCAGCAAGCTGGCGGGCCTTGTGCTCCTCACTTAGCTTTGTTTGTGTTTTCAATGAATCAATGGGATATGGAGACTAAGTAACATGTTTAGAAAAATAGAGAAAGGAAAAAAGAGGAACGTCTCATGATGCTGGCGGCTCCTAGGAGCTGGGCGAGAAAAACTCTGCTATGATTATGGGCGCAGGGCATGAGGGGAATGTATGAGGGAGCCCAGGAGCCACGGCCAAGGGTCAGCCTCGGTGGGCTCAGGCTGTGTTCAGGCACCGTGGCCAGGAGGCCTGGCAGCAGAGAAGACAGGTCCGGTCGGAGGCCTCAGGGACCTCCAAGGCTCTCAAATGCTGACGGGGGCACCCTAACTTCTAAGCCTGCACCCAGGCTCGATTTCCAGCCTCGGCCACTCTCCTGGGCGTCCCCAGCTCACCATCCACTCACACCTGAGCTGTTCCCCGGGCCTTCCTGGCCACATCCTTCATGCTGCCACACCCAGCACCTGCCTCAGGCTCCGACCTTCTCCATCCTCCTGCCTGGAGGCCTCCCGGATGGACCGGAGTCCCCCCGACACAACCCCACTGGGAGAGAGACACATGCCCATACCTGTCACTTCCTATGAGACCATGAGCCCCTGAGTGCGGAATCTGTCTCTGACTTAGGCCCCAGCCCTGCACCAGGCTCTGTGCCTGGAAACCAGCAGGCCGCAGCAGGACTAGAGCGAGCGAGGAAATGTTACCGGAGCCTCTTCCCACGGCTGCCCACGTACTCTCCAGTAGAAAGCGGGGCCTCAAGGGACCCAGTTTGCCAAGAGGACACCGTATTTTCAGCTCATCAAATCCAGAATGAGGGGCCCCTTTTGAGTCTCCCCAGGATGGACCAGAGGACAGGAAACCATAAAATATATTTATATTTCATATAAAACCAACAGAAATCAGCTGGTTACCTGAACTCACACAGCCCTGCGGCAGGGGGTCCTGTAGCGATGTCACAGAGTGCAAGACTAAAGAAAAAGAAGGGTAACGATTAGAGAAGGAAACAAAGCCCTGGATTTAAAGCTTCCTAACTGAGCAGCATCGGCCGAGGGAGGGAGGCCCCCACTCCTCACGGGGAGGGGCTGGCACGGGGGCAGCAGGCCTGCACCGCGCTGCTGCGACAGAGCCAGGCCCCGGCTGGGAGCAGGTGGAAGCCAGCGCCGGATCCTTTTCACGTCTGTGCCTTTGGCTGATTTTCCTTCTCGACTCCCTGATTTAGCTACTTGACTTTTACCTATATTTATGTATAAATAGCACTTTCTTAATTGGTAACTCATTTTCTGCTGCTTATAAAATTAGCCAGGCATAATCTTCTCTCTCCTAAAAACTAAAGTCAGTCCCATGGCAACAGGTTGTGGAGGAAGGGGGCAGCTGTCTTCCCCCCTGCACCAGCCAACAGGGGAGGGTGGCTGGGCGCCTCCCTGAGCAGAGTCCCCTCCTCCCTCCCTGCGGTGGCCCAGGTAGGGCTGCTGTGGCCAGGCCCTTCTAAGGTGGTGGCCGGCTCCTCCACAGATCCTTCTTTCCCCACCCCTGTTCCCGGGTGGGGCTGCCGTTACCTGGCCCTTGCTGCTGCCCTTGAACGGGCAGGACACCCTGGCCCAGCTCGCCGTTCAGCCAGAGCTGCATCCGGATAAAGGGTTCTCGGCCTTTCTGGGTCAGCTTGCTCCATGGCTTTGGCCGGGATAGCATGTCGCTGACGCTGCCCTGGGACAAGCCCAGCACCTGGAGTGTCAACCAAAGACACATAGTTGTCAGTGCCCAGGTATCAGCGTGATGCCACAGAATGCTTCAGTGATGCACACAGGGCTGTGTGGAGGCCTGGCAGAGGTGACGACACCCAGGAGAGCGTCTAGGGCTGACGTCTGAGCACAGACCCACAGCCTGGGGCTGGTGACAGCTTGGGGTGGGGAAATGAGCTCTCCAAGATTAGTGGTGGGCTGAGGCCCTGGCACGGGAGGAGTTTGGGGTGAGCCATGGCTATGGCTGCAGCTTTCAGCTCCCAGGGAGGGGAGGGGCTTGCACCCCTGGATCTCATCCTGATGGCCTGAGGAGGAAGGCTGTGGAGCACCTTGCTCTTTGCTGGTGACACCAGCAAAGGCTGAGGTGCCGGGCCAAGAACCCCTCCAGAAGCAGGGGCAGTAGGTGCCAGGGGGTCGTGGAAAGCCAGTCTCCTTTGCCGACGCTGAGCCAGGGTGGTATTTAGAAAGATTTGCTCCCTGTGATCACATCCTGCTCACAGCTGAGGGCCCAGAGGTGAGCTGGTGGGACGGGGCGGGCAGTCTGGGAGTGACATTCAGCTGCAGACGATCGACAAGTTGCGCGTACACACCCGAGTTTTCTTACGCTCACATATGGCCATACATATGTATAGGCACAAACACCCGCCATGGGACACAGATGCAGCCCAGAGATATTTAGGGGCTGCATCCGATCACTCTTTTGAAAAGTTCTCAAGTTCCAGAATAAACTGCACTCATGGGCCAAACAAGTTCAACGCTATTAAGTCTCTGCTAAATTTAAGGCATGAGCACAAATGTCTATTTAAATGTTCTCAAATGATATTTTTACAACACTGAACTAGAAATTTCAAGGGACTTTAAATGCTCATCCTCAGTTCTATTCACCCCCATCACCTTTTGCAAAATCAGGACAAAGAGTTCACAATCAAGTATTGTGAGGGTTCAGAGTGTGGCATAGTGCAAACGCTGAAGGCAGGACAGTGTGGGGTGGGAGGGACAGCCCTGTGTGGGCCCCCACTGACCCAGCCACGTGCTCCTCAGGAAGGTGCCTTTTGGGGCAGGAGGGTGCTTCCCACTATATTATACTTAGTAATCCATTACTTAATCTAAAAGGATGTATATGGGAGCCCTGTGTTTATTTTAGATTTTACAGGCGTGGCTAATCCCCACCATCCAGAGTCTCAGTTACCAGGAAAGAACAGAGAGGGTCGGAAGCTCGTGCAAGAAAGATTACACTTTGCTGAGCCAAGGAAGGCCAACGTGGAAACAGGGGCAGACATGCCTGGGCTGCCCTGAGCTGCGTGTTCCCCAGGCAGGTCACGTCACCTCTCTGGCCAAACAACACCCAAGGCCTTCTGAGTTATAGAGAAAAGCACAATCACGCTTCATGGAGCTTTTTCTAGCAAGTCCCTTTTGGATCTCTGCATGGCGGCCCCTCTATGTGATCACATCAGATGGTTTTTGGCCACAACAGTCTGCAGAGGTGCCTCTCAGCTCCACTTGGCAGCGGAGGCTGGATTTGGATTCAGTCACCTGCCAGTTTGGGGCAAGTAGTGAACATCCCCGAGCCTTAGCGTCCTTCTCTGTCCAATGGCGATTTTACCATCCACCTCGCAGCATGACAGAGAGGTCAAAAGGGCAGCGCAGGGGTGAGAGGCCGAGCCCTGAGCCTGGCCGCGATGGGTCCGCAAGTGCGATCAGGGAGCGGGAACACTCACTGGCCGGCCTCCCTGGAAGCTGGAGAGTGGATGACACCTTATACTCTTGGGTAATTAACATGGGTGATGGCCACATGCTCCAGGATGGATACTCGGTCCTAAGCAATGAGGAGGGACGGGAGAACCCAAATTGAACCCCTACCTTCTCCCCGAAGATCCTTTGGCAGATGCCATTCTTGGCCAGCTTCTCCTTGACCTGCCGGGTGAGCTCGATGGTGTCCACCTCCTGGTACATGTAGACCTCATACTGCTCAGGCGTCAGCGGGGGCACCGAGGGCTTGGTGGGCTTCGACATGGGCACGATCGGGGAGGAAGGTAGAGGGCTATTCTGGGGCGTCTCGCTGCGGCTGGCTCCGGTCAGACTCAGCTCCGAGCTCTGGGAGTACGGGGACTCGGCGTTGGGCCACTCCTTCCAGTACTCTGCCGATGAGGGTCCCTGGAGCTGGCTGCGCTCGGGCCGTGGCTGGCTGCTGCTGACCTTGTCCTTCCCGCTGCTGGCTTCTTCGACCTTGGCTTCCTCAGAAGCGGCTGTGTTTCTCCTCTCCGGCTGGACCGTGCTCCACCAGTGGTCCTTCCATGCGCCACTGCGGCCCACCTCATTTTTCACGTGTCTCAGAACTCCTTGTGCAGACTCGGCTGCTCCCTGGGGGTCCAGCCCGGGGCTGTCCTGGGCCTCCTTTTTGAGGGCCGGGGGGTTCGGCAGAGCAGAGGCGCTGGCCTCGGGAGCCGCAGGGGCCTTCTTCAGGGAGAGGGCGAGGGGAGAATAGCTGGGAAGAGTTGACATAGGTGAGGAGGACAGCAGCTTGGGGGTCAGGATGGTGATGTCAGTCTGGGACAGCGGTGCTTGTTTTAAGGCTGGGTCGAGGGCGGCCTGCTGGGCCTCCATCTCGCGGCGGGCTTGCTGCAGGATGGAGCGGATGGCGTCGTCGGAGTTCCCGCTGCTGGACGCGGAAGAAGGCTGGGCCGGCTCCGCTGCACGAGGCAAACACAGGGGTGAGACTGTGGCGGAACAGCCCCGTCAGCTGGGCATGTGCTTCTCCCAGTCCAGCTTCCTTCTCCCCAGCCTCCCACAAAACGTGGGTTATTTGGGAGAACCACACTGCACCATTTTCCCACCCCTAGTCAAGGAAACATTCACACATCTTGTCTGGGCGTGAGGACAGAGGACTACTGCTACTGCTCAACGGCCTGATGGCCCCTGGCACACGCCAGCCGAGAGGGTGACAAAGGGGAAGCATGAAGTTGCTCCCCGACACGCCTTCCTGGGCCTCCCTTCTGAGAACTTTAAACTTAATGTCAATTCTCCTGTGCTATAGTCCAAAATCCTAGTGGTTGTCAAAGTTTAGAAGCAACCGCAACATGAGACCGGAGTCTCTTGATAGCTGGCCATGCGTGGGCTGGCTCCAAGTCTTTGCCGTGGCGTGACCAGCCGCAGGGAGCCGCCCCCATAGGAAGAGGGAAGAGGAGCCACAGTGAGGTTCAAGGGAGTCCCTGGCCTGGGACTCCAGGATCTGTGGGCTTGGGAAGTCATGGGCATCGCTGGGCCTCATTATTCCCATCTGTACACTGGGAGGGTAATGGACCACATCGCTGGCTGTTAGCTAGTAAAATACACATGCCCAGGCCCCCTGCTATGTCTGACTGAGAAGGGGAGCTGGCCCAGCATCTGCACCTGTCACCAGTTCCCAGGTGACCGTGGAGAGTGGCCCTGGCTGAATGCCCCTTCAGGACGCCCCAGCTCTGATCTGACATTTCAGGAGTCTATGGCCTTCCTGGCTCTACCCCTTGTTCCGCAAATCATACGCCTTCACAGCCACGGGAGGAAAGCACATAAACTGGCTCTTCATGTGCTTTAAATGATGCCCCCAAATGCCTAAAATAACGGCAACAACCTATAACCTTCTCCAGTGCCTTCCTACTTCACAGAGGGCCTTCCTTCCTAAGCTCATGTGTGGTGTCCTTGAGTGCAGGCAACGCCACCACCACTTTGCAGATGAGGGAACTAAGGCTCAAGAAGGAGACAGGCAATGAAGGGAGCCAGACCTCAGAGCAGGTCTTTCCTTTCTCAATTCCCGCTGGGCCGCCCGCTGAGGCCTCTGGTTGTTCAGACACCTGGGGGCAGTGCTGGCTTAAACCTCGATTCTGGCCAACGAGGGCAAGAACCACGCTGGATTAAAAGCTCCATCCACTGCCAGGCTTGAGGTCCCACAAGGACTAGCGCCGACCACCCTGGGGCCTTCAGGAGGAGGCATATGGTGGCAGAAGGGAACGTGCAGGGACCAGAGTTGGGAGGCTGGGGTTTCTACCCAGTGACTAACATCTAATGAGTTTGGGCAAATTATTTTAACTCTGAGGCTGAGTTGGATAATCAGGAATAACAGGATAATAAAACCCATCTTCCAGGTTATGAGGACTCCGTTGCAGCAGAGTGAGGCAGGTGAAAGTGCCCAGGCCAGGCCTGGGACCCAGAAGGGAGCACTGAGCTCCCCAGCCCCCCACTGAACAAGGCACCCAGGAGGCGGGAGAAGAATGAGTAACCAGGGCGGTGGCCAGCTGGTGGTTGATGCTCGGCTGTCATGGCTGCCAGGCCAGGCAGGTGCCCGTGGCCAGGTCCGTGGTGCGGGGCTCAGCGGAACAAGGGCTGCGTGGGTACGGGACAGGCCTGTGTCTGGGTGCTGAACCCCAAGAAGAGCATTCAGACAATCGGCTTCTCCTGCAGAGAGTCTGAGTCTGCAGCGTGGTGCTCCTCTCAGGCAAGCAGAGCTCGGACAGAGTGAGGCAGAAATGTGGGAGTTCTTTCCTCTTGGAAAACGCAGCTGTCAGGGAGCGTGGAGCCCCGACTCCCAAGGCAGGTTGCAGAGGTGGGCGCCTAACCACTAACGCTGCCCGTTCCTTGCTAGCAACATTTGAGTTCGCACAGCAGCTGTTGAGAATTTATTTTTTGCCTGTTCTTTTTCAGTGGCATTTGGTCAAGTGTGGTAACAACCAAATAACGCAAGCCTGTATTGCATTTAAGAAAGGATATTTGATACAAACTACTTGGTAGTTTTAAGTTCAGTTAAGGAGATTCTAGGGGAGAGGTACGATCTTGAGTCAATGCTGGGGAATGACATGATAAGAAGAATGGTAACTTAGCAAAACTACAAATCACACAGACCTCCTCCTCTCTGTATGCGACTTTTTGCTTGAAAACAAAACCTTCGCTATTGTTTAAAAAAAAAAAAAAAAAAAAAAAAGTTAACTACTGCTGACCCGAACGCTCATGACGCTTCTTTTAATTAAGTTTGGAAGACAGCGGTTGAAGAAACAGAAGCCATACCAGTTTTCTGCACTTGGAGCTCCCTCTTGGCTTGTTCCAGGATGGACTTGATTGCTTCGTCAGAGCCGGTGTCTGAGGCTCGGATCCGGGTGGTGATGTTACCTGCAGGGAGAAGTCACAGCAATGACATCAAACCCAAAGCTTGAATGAAAATCAGCGCTGCATGAAGATGTCATTCTGATAAAGAGCCCCGAGCCAAGGCTGGTGATGGTGAGGAGGCAGGCGTGGCCTCCCCATGGCCTGTACTGGCTGTGCCGAGACACCGGGCAGGAGGGGCTTCCTGCTGTGCCTGCCTTATAGTAAATATTACTCGCCAGTGGGAGAAGCTCTCGCATTTACCCGAGCTGGACACTGCCCGTGGGTTAGTACCAGGGAGAACAAATCATTTCATCCAGTGTAAAAAAAGATGAAAGATTAAAAGGCATTGTTTTCCATGAGCCATTTAAAAGCGACTCCAACAAATAGTTTGGCCTGGGACTCTGTTCAGCTCTGCCCAGTTACTGGAGGCTGGCAGCCCACACAGGGCAAGTAGGGAAGGAAGGCCGAGGGTGAGGATGGTCGCCTGTCAATCATTTGCATGTACAAGGTGAAGAGGCACAGGCTTAACTTAAAAGTTCTGAATCTGTTATCGCATAATGTCTTGTTAAAATTTATGCACGAGGAGAGAAGCCTGCAGAAATTCCTAAAGGACAAGAATTCACTCTTAACGGTCATACGGTGAGGCTCTGCAGAGCAGCCCCACGTGCGGATGCAAGGAAGCTACCACGGCCCGGGGCTGGCCCCAGCTCTTCCTGGAAGCCGTCCCGGTATTTTCATTTTTCGCTACCTTACTAAATAGGAACCACCACAGTAAACCATTTAAAAACAAGTATACCACCGGGATGAAGCCCCACTGAAGACGCAACTCCACGGAGTGCAGTGGGAGTTGGCTTGCCAAGGCCCCCAGGAGAACCGACTGGATGTGGAATTTGTCCACTCCGGAGGGCCTTGAACATGCTTTGGAGTTAAAGTACGAGGAAGCAGCAGTATCTGATTTGACTCAGTCACCTGATTTTTCTCAGAGCAACGACTCTAATTCTTTCACCTGCTTCTGAGAAAATGGGAAAAGTGTAATTGGAATCTGAAGGGGGTTGGATTCGGACTTCAGGGATGTATCTTAGTGATACCTGTTTGTGCCTTGTCTGCACTCGGGAGAGTGCGGGCAGCTCAGCGGGGAGGGGCTGGGTGAATTTGAACCCGTGCCTTGTTTTATACTTACTAGCTCTGTTTTTCCATCAGGTTCCAGGCCAGAATCACACTGTACAGTTTTAACCCAAATACACAGCTAAGGACATGCTGCTTCCTAGGTTACTGACTGCAAAGAAAAACACCTGCCTGCAACATACCTTCAGACCCACTTCTTCGTTTCGGTACTTCCTGAAATAGTCTGTTCAGGCTCTGGCCTGGATTCTCTGTTGAAAAACAAGTGTGGTAAGAACAAAACAATCAGGGGAATGGTGGTGTTGACGATATGGGCTGTGTGACATGAAATCTGAGCTGCCTGTTGCTAAAGAAAGGGCTCAGGGCTTCCTATGCAACTTGGCAGTTACTAGAAACTTCGGAGAGGCCCTTCCCTGGCTGACCAGCCCGCGTGGGACTTGGCTCTATTGCAGGAGGAGATCGGACAGACCTAAGGAGCGGCCTAGGGCAGCAATGCTGAGAGGGTTCGAGGGAGGGAGAACTGCCTTGAAGCAAATCACCCGCCAGCCCCCAGCTCCCATTAATCATCCGGAGACATTCAATCTCGGTTAACATCACCATGAAACGCCCCGTGTTCCTGGTGCAAATTGATGCTGTTCAAAACATCTTTCTCCATTTGAGTCTAAATTTCAGGGTGTTTCAAATGTGTCTGCCAAAATGACCTCTCTATATCCCCGTTGATTTAGCAGACTGATCTCCTGTTCTTAAAGAGGGAAGGAATTCTTGAAATTATGAATGTGACTGATGTTTTATCTTTTTATGGAGGGTGGAGTAGGAAGGGTGTTTGAATAAAACTTGCCTGTAGTTTGCTCAAGCCAGGCCCGTTTTGCTCATAATGCTAAACAAATCACTGATGGAACATAAACATTGTGGGTAAGGTGACCACAGGACGCACCCTCTTCTGTGGGCGGGGGGAAGAGGAGGGAACGTGTCTGGGATATGCTCCCCCCAGAACACCAGCTCTGCGTGAGGATGGAGCCCAGTCGATGACTGCCACGGGGCTGTGTGGGATCTCCTCCCAGCTGGAGGCCAGCACCCAAGGCCACCTGGACCCACGGATGCTAAACATGCTGGGATGTCGTGTGTCATATAATTCCCTCCAATTCGATACACGGTATTAAAACACTGAGTTTGCTAAATGGAAAGTGCTGAGTGTTTCAAAGTCCAGATCTCCCACATCTAACAGCCTTAGCTCATGCCGGTCCACCCTTGAGCTCTGGACAAGACAGGACTAGAGAGAATTTTACCTGATGTGATGCACAGATGTTTTATCACACGCACACACACACACACACACACACACATAGATACACACAACTCTGTGACGGGCTCACGTGCTGGCACCAGCCCACGCCAGTCTCTCACCTCTTTGTCTGCCTTGGATGCTGCGGAGAGCCAGGATGTTCTGCTCGTCAGAGAGGAACTGCTTCATCTTGTGAAATGGCTCCTTGCCGCGAACGGTCAGTTTATTCCATGGCTTGGGCCGGGCCAGAATCTCGCTCACGGACCCTTGAGACAGTCCCAAGACGTAATGTCCGAAAATGCGCTGTCCGATATTGTGCTTGATCAGCTGCTCTTTGACCTGCCGGGCGATTTCTGCAGTGTCCATCTCCTCGCCCTCGGAGACGCTCCCAGCACTTTCTGACTGGCTGGGGGACGGGGCCATGCCATTTACATCTGGGCTTTGTTGTAATGGACTTTGGGAAGATATGGAGTTTGTGCTGTATGGACCTGTTGAAAAAATCATGCTTGTGCTTCCTGCTTCCTGCATGGCCTTGGAGTAGAAGGACTGCATTAGCTGTCGCTGGAGGAGAGAGTTTAGTGCAAATTTTCCTGTAGAAGCCAGGGGTAGGCTGGGGCTTGCCAGGGATGAGCTGAAAAAGTCTTGACTTAACCCCGCTGGTGAGAACTGGTGTGTACCGTTAGTATTGGAAGCCTGCTCCCCCGTATTGCGGGGCAACTGAGGAGGAGGGGAGGCCGGCAAAGGTCCAGGGCGCCGACTCTCAGGCTGGTCTTTCCCTTTTCTCCTGGCTGACCCTACAAGGAAGGGCAAACAGAATGCATTATGGGGGATTCCAAAGGGAAAAAAAACCAAGACCAAAATGCAAAGTTTGCTCCACAAAAGGGAAAAAAAAAGTGCAGATTTTACAAGGGCCAATGAGGTGTGTTGGTTTGTTTTTTGATTGAATTTGTAAGTCAGCCAAACAAGGCCCCCCAACACAAGCAACATGCATTCATGTTTGCGCCTTTCTTGTACGTTGCAGCCTGGAGAATCCCCTAGACATCGATTCAAACTCCTAACGTGGCAAGGAGCCGGTAACACACACAGGGAAGTCGACAGGTCGCGGGCCTGGCATCGGGCCTCTAGCCTTCGCGCTATTACCAGAAGGGCCCGCCTGAGGAGCAGCAAACACTGACATGTTAGGACCAATGGGTTCGCTCACACCTCTTGCTCTGAGTCCACTCGATCGGAGGCGCGCACATTTTAAGAATGCAATATCATCGAAGCCCGAGACACCTTTAAACGGTTTACCAGCTGCCAAAACCAGAAGCACAGTCAGTGACGCCACCATTTTGGGATGAGCAAAGAAAGGCTAAGGATGGGGGACGCGTCCCCAAGGAAAACCTGACAAAGGAAGAAAAGCTCCACTGAGCCCAGCGGGGCAGGGGCTGGCCCTCTAAGCAGCCCCTGGAAACACCACCAGAGAGAGGCCGAGCTTGCATCTGCCCCCGGCCTATGTGCAGCACAACCAGACACAGATCGGAAAAGCCAACGTCTCCGTTTGTCCCTCCTGGGATCTCCGGCCACACTGCCCCTAACTGACCTCCACAGACTTTCTGCGGCTCGCGAATCTCGGTGTCCGGCTTTAAGCAGGGGGGTAGGGGAGGGAGAGTGGTGAGGAGGAGACCCAACACTCGTTAGTCAAGGTTCTCGTCAACCGGCGATGCTCCCGCCATGCGTCAGCCCAGACTCACGGTTCACCTTCCTCTTCCTCGACCCCTGGAAGCGAACCAAGCACCGCGCGCGAGGCCTGGCCAACCTACCGCTCAGGTCGCTGTTGGAGATGCGCAGCGCGGCGTTCTCGGACTGCAGCGAGCGGTTCTTCTCCAGCAGCAGCACCTCCAGGGGCTTGGCCGCGTCCTAGACGGAGCAGAGTGGGGTTCACCGCGGGGCCCACCGTGGGGCCGGCCACCCACTGCTCCCTAGGGCCACCAGGCCCTGTCCTCTGCCCACCTTCCCTCCCAGCTCTGCATCTGACTCCGACGGGGATGGCAGATTTCCCCCATGTATGTTTAACACACACGTGGACAGCATTCACGTGCCTTTTAAAAAGCATTACCTTTAGCTGAAGTCTTTTCTCTTTCTTCTGCTTAGACTTGCATCGCTTCTCTCGACAGTTAATTACCCTCTAATCTATCCCCAAACTCAAGCAGTCGAAACCTATGTCTCATTTGGCAACAGGGCCAGCTGCTGAGCCACAGACCTGTGTCAGGAAGTGATTGTAGCGGTAACCCCTCTCTTTCTGCCAGCCACGGAGGCGTCTGCTGCCTTCCAGGCGTCAGGAGTGAGATGCCACTTGTGACGGAAATTCTAGCTGGCCACCAGATGACCCTGCACCTGTGTCAACCTGCCTCTTTGGCTTTTCCACTGAGGTGGTACGTAAAGTTCCTAAGCCAGTCCTTTTCTGGCTACTCCTTAACATGATCCGAAATTGTTTTTTATCCATGTTCTTCGTATCTGCCCAAGTGAAATCATAGTTTCACTTGAACGGAGTTACCAATTTGGAAAATGCTAACTTTTCTCTTTTTGCCTCTTTTTAAAGATAATTTGCTTTAACTTGGTTAAATGTTCTTGAGGAATAACTCATCAGCTATAAACAAGAGGCCTCAGATAAATATCGAGACAGAAAAGCACGCCTGCCCAAGGGACCAATGGTGACCAGCAGTGCTGACTGACGCCAAAAGCAAAGTGAGACCGTGTACCTGTGTCCCAGCTCCCTCAGATGGTGCAAACTCCATGGATTTCAGAATACTGAAAGAGCAAGACAGAGCGGTTACTTTCTGCTTATACCTTTGCTAACAGCCACTTTAATAAGCATTAACATCACAATTTCCTGCTCTCCAGGAACTGAGGAACTGACAACTTTAACAACTTCCCTGGCAATAATATAATTTGATAACGTCTCTAGAATAACTATTCAACTAGCAGTTGGCTGGCAAAAGTTTCTTGCCCAGCATGTAAATCATTCCATATGGAATCACACCAGGTCTGTTCGGAGTATAATTTTAAAGTTTAATACAGACATAACATTGTTGCAAAAGGAATGTATTTGTTAAGCTTAAAGGGAACGAAAAAGTTTTAACAACGAAGCTAGAGAGAGAGCAACTGATTGGCCCTGTGCTGGCTTGGTAACGTGCACCCACCGGGGACCAGGGGAACCGGGCAGAGAGTGACATCCCACGTGTAGATGGCTCAAAAGTGCACCGGGCAGACCCTCTTGCAGCTCCAGGCGGGGAAGGAGAGCAAAGACCAGGGTGTGGTGAGACAAGATGATTTCCCAGTTCTTGTTACCGAAAGGGGCTGCACCCTATCACTAGAGTCTCTGGACTATCTCAACAAGTCCAAGAGCTGAGCAATTCCACATCCCCAGAACTCCTGTTTTTCAACTTCCTTTTGCTATGGATGCTCCTTCCTTTCTGTGAGTCTATGTGGCCCTCAGGAGCTCCAAGCATTCCTTTTAAATACAGAGCACAGAAAGGCAAGACTCAGAAGGGGCTGGCTGCACCGTGCCAGCTGCACTTTCCCTGCGTTCCTGCAGCCACGACTTCAGCCTCTGTCCTCCTTGTGAGCTCCATGGAGTGTCATCAAGGCACCATGATGCGTAAAGATGCCATTACAGGCAAAGGGCCCAGAGCCCCAGGAGGTCGCTGCGCTGGGTAAGCTCAGGAACTCTGTGGTTGCATCTTTGCAGGGGTCCTCACGACATAAACAAATATAGGAACAAAGAGGAGCTAACATGGGTAAAACGTAACGTTACTGTGTGCTGTTGAAAGTAAAGACGTGAGTCTGGACCCCTTCGCGTCAGACAGGAGAGATGGGATGAGCCGTCTGGACAAACTTGTCTTTTCTTAGTGGGCTTCACGATGTTTGCTACGATACTGTTGCCCCTTGTTTGATACCTTTTATACTAAAAACACAAGTGTCTCCTCCTTTATTCAGCAAATCTTCACCAATGACCTGGGACATGCCTGGCCCCCGGAAGAGCAGAACTATTCCTGACACCCGCCCCATGAAACTGACAGGCCACTGTAGGTCACAGGCGAACATCCAGATGGTCTGTAGAAAGAGAACCTGCTGGGGACCCTTGGCAGGGGGATCTCCTTGGGCTGGAGACGGGGTCTCAGTTTCGTGAGGAGGAAGCATCTGAGAGGCCCTGCAGAAGTGGGATGCTTACAGACCACTGTGGCGGGCAAGGACCCTAATACGGCACAGCCTGTCCGGGACAGGGAAGGGGACATGGGTGTGTCCCAGAGGACACTTGGTTCACTGGGAAGTGGGAAGCCAGGAACACATTCTTCTTTAAGAATGTGTCTCACTGCATCGCCCAGGCTGGACACAAACTCCTGGGCTCAAGCGATCCTCTTGCCTCGGCCTCCCAAGTGGCTGGGGCTTCAGGTGTCTATCACCACACCTGGCTTTCAGGAACACATTTTGGCAGAAAAGCCACCTGAGTGGAGCTTTCAGATGTCTATGTCGGGGGGTGGTGCTGTGTACTGATGCAACAGATAGGCCAGCAGGAACGTGGGCAAGGGGCTGGCGAGGCGGCCCTGCGGGGAGCGGGAGGCGGGGTGGGGGGGTGAGGGCCAGCCTGCGGCACAGCAGGTGACAGATAGGCGGTAACAGACAGGTGTAGGTCGGTCGTAGGCCAGAGCCCAGACACCCTGGCTCCCCGGGGCAAGAGGTGAGCTTGGTGGAAGAAGAGGAGGATGCAGGATGATGACCAAGCCCGAGGGCAGGAGGGAGGGGCTGGGCGAAGGCCTTGGCAGTGGAGTTTCTCTGGCCTAAGGCTAGAAGGCCCTGTCTCTTTTTTTCTTGAAGGGGGAAGAAGAGGCAAAGACTGGGAGAGGGGAGGCAGGTGTATGTAGAAGGTCAACCAGATAAAGCTAAGCTGCAGAGGCTGGAACTACCAGCGAGGGCTGGGGGCCATGCATGGAGGTGCTGGCAGAGGCTGCCCCCGGAGCGGGGTGGCTGCTCGGGGAGAGAGTGCAGTGGGGGCAGCGACTGGGAGCGCCCTCGCCAGGGAGGTCATGGCCAAGAGGAGGCTGAGGATGAGAAAGTAAGTTCAGAGAAGCCACGGAGGGAGCTTTGTCAGCAGGCCCGAGGGAATGGAATTAAGAATATAAAGAACAACGTGGCCGGTGGGAGTCGGCTTATCTCAAAAGGAGAAGCTGAAAATATCAGCAAGAGAGAAAGTGGCTGAAGGAACAGCAGGAGCAGCAGGAAGGAGGGGAGCTGGGGTCTGGGGGGAGGGTTCACCTGCAAAGACAGGGGTGGGGTGGGGGAGATAGAGCTTAAGACCAGAGGAGGGACCCCATGCAAAGGGGAGCCGTGTACATGTGCAGGGGCTGACCGTCGGCTCCAGGCTGGGGGGGGCGGCGGTCGGCAAGCGTGGAGCATGATGGACTTGGGGACAGGTAGGGACCAGGCTCGAGAAGGAGGCAGAGGTGGGAGGGACCGGGCTGGGGCCTGAGAAGGGAACCTCCAAGTCTGAGAACGTCAGCGTCAGCCCCACAGGCGGGACAGGTTTTCAGCTGTGGCCCCCCACACGGGGAACGGAGGGTGGGAGGAGGTGGCCGGGGTACAGGAGGCCAGGTGCACGCTTGCAATCACAAAACATCTCCCTCCTCTGCTCTGCTTCTGTTTGGGGAGTTTATGGCTGAAAAACAAGCTATCTTATCATTTTTGTAAAGGCAATGGTTCTGTGCATACTGGAATACTTTAAATGCACAAAGTTTTATAAAAATGTCCACAGAATTCAGGGACAGGACTGAGTGCAAACACCCAAGTGTCGGATAGCCCGGGACGCCGTGCAGCGGCAGAGCACAAGGCTGAATTTACGTGCCCCGGCCAAGACTGCAAGGGGCCGAGGCTGCCCAGTCGCCGGTGTGGCATTTGGTGGCAGACGGCCCTAATGAACCCCAGTTTGTGAGGGCCTCAGGCATCTCTGTACTTACTTCAGCTCTTTCTTCACCTCTTCATAGTCAGCCTGGCCTTTGAGTTTTTCTTCCAGTTGCTGAAAACAGAGAGGAATTTTATTAGTGGCCATGTCTGACAACAGGACTTCACTGAGTACATTCGCTGCAGAACACACAGCCGTCCCTGAGAGGGGAAGGCAGCTCGGGCAAGTGGGAGTCAGCAGCGCAAGCACGTGTGTGCACACACAGCAACACAAGGTTATGACACCGGACTTAATAAAAGCAGAAGGAGAAAGCTTTACGGAGGTGGAAAAGAGACGAGGAAAGGTCCAGTTGGTATGGAATGACGCGGAACAGCAGACAGAAGGAAGAGAAGAGTTTGAAAGCAGCCTGTAGTTTTCATAAGTACGTTAGGCTGACTGACTCGTACAGCTGGTTGTCAATACCTTTGGTGGGGCCCGTGCTAAGGGGAGACACAAGCCCAGTGTTGAGCAGGGGCGTCGCACAGGCCACGGGAAATGTGCATTTGCACTCCGGAACCCCAGATGCTGGGATTTTCGGGATGGAGGCCTGTTCAGATGGGTGCTGCGTGGTTTTCCTGACAGCCTATGAGCCCTGCCCGAGAGCTGCTGCTCCCCACGGGGGGCGCTGACCGACGGGGCCGCAGCACGCACAGGGGCTCCTGGGCACACACATGCGCTGCTCCTCAGGGGAGCAGTGGCTGTTTCCTAATTATGATGATGCTCTGACGTGCTCCAGAAAAGTCTGGGTATTTGTGTGGCCGTTTCTGCCCACAGCTCTGCGGGGCCTTCATGCTGGGAAGTGCCGTGGGTGTGGGGTAGTCGGTAGGGGGCGCTTCCTTCTGCGAAGGGGATTTGGACCAGTTTGCTTTGACCTTTTCCAAAGGGAGCTCCATGTGAACAGGAAGACCCAGGGGAGGGCTCTGGCGATTCAGCGTGTTTCCAAGCTTGAGGAGAACAAATGCCACTTCCTGCATCGCAGGCACCTTCCCATCCGCAGGGCTTCCAGGTGCCCTTTTATAACAGCTGCTGCTTGACCAGCCACGAGCAGGACCAGAGCTTACAGCCAACTGAGAACACCCTAGAGTTTGGGGAGGAGATGTCCATCTGAATCCCCATCTGCCCACGGTTTCAAGAATTCAGGTGTTCTGTAAACTAAATTCATTTAGCATGTCTTTTTCTGTTGCCTTTGCTGGCAATTTCTTGTGTGTGCATTTTCCATTGCGTAAAATTGCTCTGCCCTAGTTCCTTTTTAAAACCTCTTGCCAACTTTAGATGCTATAATGGTTTCCTCAGTCATAATCAAACGGGGTAGTAGGTACTCGTTTTCCTACAAAAGATCCTCAGAAGGTGGTCGAGAGGAAGTGATTATTTCATTCTCTTCCCCATAGTCGAATAGCAGGAGGCACCGATGTGCCAGCCCTGCCTCGCAGAAGATTACCCAGTGTTTCTGGGATGGAAAACGCACACCAGACTGTGGAACTCACTGGAGCTGGATCCAGAACACACATGAACTTGGTCGTATCCACAGAACGGGAGAAAGCTGGGAGGAAGAAGGGTGGGGAGAGGAACACATGGAAGACTCTAGAACCTGGCGTGGCACAGGCCAAGAAAGCTGATGGCCTGAATCTGGAGTCCAAGTCTGTCACCTATAAGCTGGGTGCCTTTGGGCAAGTTAACAAACTTCTCATCTGTAAAATGGGAATAATAGCAATTACCTCAGAGGGTGACACAAAGCAAAGAACCAGTGCAGATGTTGGCACCTCTGGGCCCTCGCTCAATATCGGGACTCTCATCCCTGCTAAGTCCCACTGCAGCCCCCAGGGGCATGGCTGCAGGTCTTCTCTGAAGACCCGTGCTCGGCCCTGATCACAAGGCTTTAAGATGGAAATCTGTGTACAGTTGTTCACCAGATGATGACATTTCGGTCAACGACAGGCCACATAGATGGTTCTAGGAGATTATGATGGACAGGGTACATACAGAAACCTGATAAATGGCCCTTGATACTAGCACAGCAGATCAAGTAGGGGAAATGACTGATATTCAGTAATGGTGCTGGGACATTTGGTTTTCCATATGAAAAAATACATAAAAAATATATACGCCATCTAGGTTTGTGCATGTATACTCTAAGATGTTCGCACAAGGATGAATTCACCTAATGACGCGTTTCTCGGAACAGAGCCTGGTCATTAAGCAACGCACGGCTGTATGTTGGATACGGCAGTTTTCACTGACAGCTAAACATCTTCCGCTGAAATATCTGTTGTCTGCCTGGGGGCAGTTTAATCAAGGACCCAAGATCTCTTTTGTAAACTTCTGACGACATTTCTTGTCTTGGACAGAGGAGCCAGACGGAGCCTGGTGGAGGCTCAACCTGACCTGCAGAATGCTTTAACCCGGCCCTGCTGAAGTGTCCTTGAGAATGACCGTGCTGTGAGCACCACATTTCAAAACCACAGTGGCAGGAGGGGGCGGCAAATCCTGTGACACGGAACTGCACACGGGCCTCTGAGGCTGAACATGCCCATTGTGGAAAAAAGACCAAATGTCCCAGCTGGTCCTTTGATCAGAAACTCCTTGCGAGGTTCTAGAAAGTCCAGTTTCAAAGAATTTCAATCTGAAACCAGTGATAGGCTCCCATCCTCTCTGAAGACACGTGCTTCCTCCTGTGCTCAGTCCTACTGTCTCATACACTGATTTAATGATCACAACACACAGATCATAGATGCGTCTGCCCAAGGAAAGAAAAATCTCCAGGTTTCCACAACGCAGCCCCTGATAGACCTCAGGGCACCCCACCCGCCCATAGTGGTTCAGAGAGGATAGGGACACCTGTGAGCCTGGGCCCTGGGGTCCAGTGGATCCTGGCTCTGCCACATCCTTGCAGGGTAACCCTGGACAAGACTTAACTTCTCCAAGCCTCAGTTTCTTCATCTATAAAATGGAGATAATGGCACATATGCCACAGTGCTTTCGAGAGGATTAAATGAGATGCTGCACATTAACTGCGTAGCACAGAGCTGGGGGCTAGGGGCAGCACCCCGTAAACGGTGCTTGTTATTGCTGTTGTGGCTGTCCCTATTTTTTTTTTTTTTTTTTTGGAGACACGGTCTTACTCTTACAGGGGCAGAGCGGCGCTTACGACACAGAGGAACAGGGCCAGGCTCTCCGTGGTGATGGCTGAAGACCCACTAGCTCAGGTTAGGGGCATCGGTGTGGGAATGTTTGGCCTCACCTGGACCCCCTGGCCCAGGGGGACAGAGGGTCTGAGGCACAGACCCCTGGCTGACACCACACCCCTGGGGTCCAGGCCTGGGCAGTGTGTACGGGAAGTACAAGGACGCTCCCCAGATGCAAATGCCTGACCTCCACAGTTTCTCGGGGAGAGGCAGCCGCTGTGTAAATTTAAGACCTACTGAGGCTGGGCCTAGGCGAGGAGCCTAGAGATCCCTGGTGCCTGGAGCTTCCTGGAACCTGTCAAAGTACTGGGCTGCTGCTGTGCGTGCCCTGTCGGGATGCTCAGAATGCAAGACCACGAGAGACTCCCCAAGGCCAGAGGGTGGGGGACAGTGAGGGTCACATCTTGGGCTTGCTCTTTGCCACAAAACTCAGGGGCCTGGCACCTAACACACCAGAAGTTAGGGCGGGAAGAGCTGCAGGGCTGACGCAGTGTGGCTCTGCATAGAAAAGGAGGAACGTCTTCGTGGCACATGTGCCACTGGTCACCTCCCATTTCCAGGAACTGGGATCAGGTGTGACCCAGACACAGGGCAGACAGGAGCCAATCCCTCTGGGAACAGGGCCACCCTAGGCTGTGAGGGACCTGGCTCATATTTAGGCCACTGGGATAATGCACATCACAGTCAGTGAAGTGTGCTAGAACCTGGGGGCTGTCAGCACCTGAAATATCTGGATTTATTTACCAAGTGATGGGTGCAAGTGTGTCTTTCCAAGAGGATTCACCATAGATTCCTCCAAATAACTAGAGATTATACAGAGACACATTTATGACCTCCTACTGCCGGCCAGATGACACCTCAGCCCTAAGAAGGCACCGGAGGCCACCGGCGAAGGGCCCCTCTGTTTTGGTTTCGGCATGATGGCCCCCCAGGGTCTCGCCGCTGCTGCCAGGTGGATCTACCTCTGATTCCCACTCCGGGACTGCGCTCCCCCTCCCCTCCTCAAATCTGTGCTTACAGAGCCTTTAAGACTCCACCAGGACAACACTATGCTATGGGAGTCTCACCCGCTAGGCGCTGCTCTGACGGCAGAACTTGCTCATGCCGTCCCCGGAGGTGTGTCTCTCCCCCTCCTGGCTCCCAGTGGCAGCGGGCTGCCCTGGAGGGACATGCAGGGGCTTTGGTGTCAGATGGGGCTGAGTCTCCTCTACAGCCCCAGGCAGGACAGCCCTGGGCCCGACCTCCACAAGATAATGACCACTGTCCTTCCCACTCACGTGGGGGACGGACATCGGAGCTTTAGGAACTCTTTATAGACACTTTATGATATCCTTAAAGGCCAAGTGAAGCGGCATGGGGGCAGGCCCAGCACAGGTGACGGGCGGGGACACAGCCGGACAAGGGGACTTCACCACCACAGAGGCGGAGTCTAGAGGCGTGTCTACCTAGCCTGGAATCGCAGGCACGGAATGAGTCCAAGGAAGTGCTCATCAGTCCTGCAGCGCCCCAGCGCCCTGAGGGACGCAGCATCCTCCCACGGTGGCTCGAGGGGACCCATCAGAACCTCGGGAGGTGTGGGGAAACGTGCAGTTTGGAAGAAGACCCCTGGGTGATTCTAATACGTGAGCCCACCCACCTGGTGGGAAGTTCCGATCTTTAAAGCATCTTTAGAAAACATAATTTCTCCCTGTGGGACTGGCATTCTTTTAGCTAGCCTTTCTTATAAATACCGTTTTAAACTGAAGCTATTGGTAGCATTATTTCCCGTGCTATGGCAAGTATAATGCAGGTGACTGCCAGATTACACTGCCTCTGTACTGCAGTGTTCCAACAGAGGACCACAGAATAGCTAGTTCTCAAAAATAGCAGCCTTGTCATGGCGGTCGGGTTATTTCATTAATTACGAATATAGAATTATCCTTTACAAGTGGCACTGCGCTTGAGCACTTGTCAGATTAGGCAGGAAGCAACATCTCCCACGTGTGCGTCTGTTTCCACATCTATTTAAAGGTTAGAGGATGTACTGCGCTATGTGGATAGTGATGCGTTTACTGTGAACTCTGCCTGAAAAAGAACAAGCCAGGCAAGGGGAGACGGGTCAACACGCAGGTGTCAGGATCCTCACGGAGTGACAGTCCAGTCTCAGGGAAGGAAGAAACCTTAGTGGCAGAGGGACGGAGAGGTTCATGGGCTGGGGAAAGCAAACCAATTAATTAGTTCCCAAGTACATCCAGGTACAGAGAGTACCAATAATCTCAAGGCTAAACACTGCTCATTAAGCCTTCTGCCTGTGGGAGACGCCCTCTCCCCAAGTGACTGTCATCAAACACACTGGCATTTGTCTTAAAGATCAAGGACACGTTGTCAAATGCTCATGGCAAAACCACCCACCACTCTAAAAAGCTGAGAGCAGAGCCGGAAGCTGCGGCCTCCTCTCCCAAACAGCAACCCAATTCAAGGCCCCACCGTGCATCCCGGCGTCTCCTAGAGCTGAAAAACATGGCCCAAGAAGGAAGAATGGGAGAGAAGGGGAGGGAGGGGATGGGGACAGGAAGAAGGAAGACAGAAGAAGCCCACGGTACGGTAAGGCGAGTCTGAACTTGCTCCTCGCTGCGTCTGAGTAGCCACGACTTTGGGGCCAGGGTTCCCTGTCACAAAAGCATCTAGGTCTCATTCATAAAGTATTTTCCTAATCGTTGTATTCCTGCTTAGTTTAGATTTGAGACTATAAATTATACACATTAGGAAACATAAAAAGCCCTAAGAAGGTATAGCATTCAATTAGCTTTATTCCTGTGGGGCGAGAGAGGACACATTCATTTGGGGCGCCTGATGCCTTCTGCATGTGGGCTTGGTTGGTATCAGAGCCATCTCTACCCCTGGCGACAAGGGGTTAAGATAATTAAAATCAGAGAAGTCTTGTTACTAGAGGATATGTTTTGATTATTAGATCAGATGAAGATAGGGGAGCAATAATTTTGCAAGAAGTATTGCCGAATTGTTTCATTAACTACACAGTATTAAAGAATTCCCCCAAGATACGGATAAAGAACATTAATTTGTGAAACTGTGTTTCATTTTTTGTGAAGGCAAACATTAAAACCTTAACTGATTTAAAAGAAATTGCTCTGTAATAAAAAATGTGAGGTCTCTAGCCTTCCTCTCTTGTTGCCACATGCAGGATATATCTGAGCCGTGCCCTTTAACGGCAACAGAGGAAAGGAAGGCAAATTATCTAATCATAATGCCACCACTAGGGTCACAAATGGCTATAACATGAGAAAATTAGATTTAATCTAGAAATAAAAAATGAGTACTGGTACTCATCGGGCAGTAGGACACGCTGGAGAAATAAACGGCCCGGCTGTGACAGATGTGACCAGGCTTCAACCATGTCCC
The DNA here is from genome assembly GCA_004363605.1 of Indri indri. Taxonomy (NCBI): domain Eukaryota; kingdom Metazoa; phylum Chordata; class Mammalia; order Primates; family Indriidae; genus Indri; species Indri indri. The sequence continues at coordinate 98,349 of RJWJ010002115.1, forward strand.
CAAAGTTGGCAGGGCCTTCTCCTCACAGGGACCCGGAACTGGCTAGTTTCTCAGAAAGTGGATGCAATGCACCCCAAAGACGCAGAGAAGAAACTAGCAGGGGAGGGCTGTGGGAGCCGCCAGGGTCAGCAACAGACTTGCTGGAAGTTTAGTTCTGGGTTAAATTTGGTCATGTGTCGAGAAGAAAATCTCGATCAAAAACAAAAAAAAAATCAAAATGAGCCTAACTACATTCTAGAATCACTTTGTATCAGTAAAAGTTTTCTTTCAATTTTTACAACTAACCCTAATCCACTTCAGCTGCACGTTCATTCACGCACTCAGCCTGGGGACAGCGGGTGGGGACAGGGGCAGACGAGAGTGGGAGGCCCGTGGCAGAGTGGGGGGCCGAGACCCCTGCTGGTCCCGCCTAAGACACCTCCCAGAGTCCCTCCTGGCTCTGACACCTACGAATCTAGGGTTCCAGAACCCGCTTCTAATTACACTTGCTTCAATAGAGTGCAAATGCTTTAAAGTGTAATAATCATTTTTTAATATATTAAAAAGTTCGGAGGTCTGCATTTGAGATACTTATTTATTACAAAGCCCAGAAGACCTAGCTTCTGCCAAATAAATCCCTGTGGGAGGGAGACTGAGTGTGTGGCTTCCTGTGCTGAAGCGACACTGAGCTTTGGGCCACCGAGAGAAAAGCGCTTGAATAAGGGAACATCCCCTTAGCTCAGGAGTTCAGATGTGACCTCAGCGGACCTCTGGGCTTTCCTCTAGTTCAGGCACAGGAAGAGCTAGAGTTTTAGTGGGCTAGGTCCTCCCGCTGGGGGCATCCTCTGAAAGCCAGGGACATCCAGCAGAACTGGGCTAAAGTCCTGTCTATAGAGACAGCCAATGACTTTGACACCCCCCGCCCCCTGAACCCCACACGAGAAAGCACATACTATCTCTGAACACCAGACACGGGCAGACGCCAGGGACGGGACTTCCACCACATCAGGGGACACTTGTGCTGCATGTAAGGAATGGCCCGGTGAGGGAAATGCTGTTCACACGAGAGGATGGCGGGGTTCACAAACGGTCTCCTTGCCGCGGGCTTCAGGACTCTGCTTTGAGCCACCTCGAAGGAAGGCTCAAGGTTGCCATGACTGCTGTCAGTTCCAGGAAGGCGGAGGGTGTGTGTGTGTGGGTGTGTGCACGCGTGTCCAGCTGCCCACCGTCCCTCCCTCCCTCCCTGGGGATGGCTCGCCGGCCCCCGTGATGCCCTTACTTTGAGCGTGCTGTTCTTGGCACTCAGCTGCTGCTCGAGCTGGGAGATCTGGCTGGCCGAGTTCTCCCGCAGCTTGGTGAGGCTGGCCTGGAGTCTCTGCACGTCCTCCACCAGCTGGGCGATCTCCCGCTCTTTGGCGGCCAACTCAACTTCCAGGCTGGAGCGGGTCAGTACCTCTATGGCCTGCTCCTGGGGAGGAGAAAAGAAATGACAAAACTGCACTGGCTTTGGGGCAGGTGCTCGGGGTTGCCTGTGCTGGCAACTAAAGCAGAAACCTCCGATTTCAGGGTGTGGATGGTGAGCTCATGGAGGGATGCCGCTTTGTGCCTTTGCCTGGACACGACTTGCCCTTTGCCCCACCCCCATGCCACCTTCCGATCCACGTGGTAGCTACACCTGGGTTTGTTCTCTGGACAAATAGGAGTACCCACCATGCACCAGGCACACAGCAGCGAGTCTTCACAGGGCTCACAGGCCAGTGGGACTGGGGCGGTGGGTGACACGCAGTGTATGTATTTATCAGTAATGAAAAGCGTACAAGGAGGTGACAAGTGCTAAGAAAACCTAAAGCAGGGAGACCATGGGAGTCAGAGTTGAGAGAGGCAGGGTTTTAACAAAATGGTCAGGAGAATCCACCGAGGCAGTGCCATGTGAGCGAGGATCTGGAGGAGAGGGCACCTGCTGAGAGCTGGGGACGAGGAACGGCAGGTCGGGTGGCTCGGAGGAGGGCCCCCAGAGTGCTGCTGAGGCGCCCAGATTTTCTCCCACAAGGTGGGATTCAAGTCTTTGGATTCATTGTTAAATTGTCCAAAAGCTGAGACATTGTTTGATAAATTGATTCTCAGAGTCAGCCTTAGAGAAAAAAAAGTTAAAAGACGTGGAAGATGTATATTTGGCGTTCCTTTGCTCAGGAACTCTGATGGCAACCGATTTTTTAAAAACTGATTTTTTCTGGCCCCCCTCATGCTCACTGGGGAAAATACACAAAACAGAAAAGGTATTAAAAGAAAACGTCAAATCCATAATTCTACTTCCCAACGGCTCAAGCTCCTGATGATTCTGGAAGCTTCTCTGCAGGGCAGATGCACTTCAGGGTGTGACAGACAGGAAGGCGGGTAGAGGGGGAGGGCTGCACAGTGTCTGTGACAGCGGAGACCTGGGGGCGGCATAGAAAGCCACCATCCTTGCCGTGGCCCCATCCCTGTGCCCTGGCTAGCAGGTGTAGCCAGGCCACTCCACGAACAGTGTGCTTGTCACCGGTTTGCACATTTGGGGACAGTCAGTCACCCAGGGAAGTGATTTTCACATCTCCTTACTGCGAAGTTAAGGTCTTTGCCATTTAAGTCTGCAAAGTTTTGTGTACAAAGAAGTGACTTCTTTCTGTTTCTTTGATTTGTACGATCTCGTAAACTGGTGGCTCATGTCTCCGACCCCTGGCAGATGTGCATGTGGCCCTGGGGCCCCGGGGAGCGTCCCCACCAGCTTATTTACAAGGCACATGCTGTCCAAACCAGTTCTGCTCAGCGTGTGCTCCACGGACTGGTGCCAAGTCACAAACTGGTGCCGGTGCGCAGTGAGGCAAGCACAGAAACCGAGAGTAAGTGTTTAGAAGCTTTTATAGCGACTCGACATTTCAGTGACATTTCAATTGTCTTTTATAAAACTATCAGTCTGCAACAGACTGGAAATTTAAAAAACAAAACAAAATTGTCCTTCATTGTAGAGAGTTTGGAAAGTGCCACACCATCCGGGCCCAGCGTTGGGAGACCTGGGACGAGTCACACAAGCAGTGCCAGGAAGTGAGAGCCTCACGGAAACCAGGTGGAGGTGAGCCCCGAGGGTGGAGAGGCAGGCACAGCTCGGAGGGCTGGCAGGGCCTCGTCAGAGCACAGGGGCCCCACTTCAGGGTGGGCGCAGGGGAGGGGCAGGAGACACCACAGGCAGGCACAGGCGGTGGCATGGAGCAGGGCGTGAGCAGTGGCCACCATGGAGGGGTAGCTTGCAAGGGCATGAGCACAGGGGCACCTGATGGTGGACACTCCAAAGGGCGGCCAGCCGTGGGGAGCCTGGAAGCTCGGGGTCAGGGAGGGGACACGATGGAGGTGACATGCAGGGAGATGAATCTGATGGTGGCACAAACTGATCCATAGACCTCAGGTCACTCATCTTATCGATATTCTGCCCTGAGGGTTGTGGCCATAAATGCTCCCTAAAGGGCTCTTACAAAAAGAGTCTGTGACATTAACCGGAAGTCACTTGGGCTTTACAACAGGCAAGCGCAACGCAATGTATCAGGGACAAGTGGTTCAAATAAACGTGTCAAAACTGCAGCTCCCAGTGCTGGCTCTGAACCCAGCCAGGGGACCTGGGAGAGGGCAGGCCTCTCGGGGCTGTCTGCTCAACTCCTGGGGCCCAGTCGGGCATGGCCATAAGCCCAAGGCACCATCATCTAACTCTCAGGAAACCGAGCAACAAGCTCCTCATTCATTATGGAGCAAAAATCACTGCTGTCTTGAATGAACTAAATGAGATGAGAAAATTACCCGAAAGCACTAAGACCTTGGTGAAAGAGCCCAAACCATGGCTTGCTCCCACCTTAAACATGGTGGGGGGCACTCCTGGTTGTCCTGCCATAAGGTCACAACAGAGAACTAAGAAAGAAATGGAGAAAGCTGGGGGAATGGTCCGGGGGCTGGGGGTGGAGGGAGAGGGACCCACGCGGCAGGGCGGACAAGGAGAGGATGGGCAGCTGGGCAAGCTCCAGGGCGGGCGGTGTCGGGCGGGGAAGAAGCCAGTGAGCTCGTGAGCTGGGACGCAGGGGGACGTGCTGGAGCACGTGTGGGTTCAGAGAGGATGGGACCACTGGCCCTGCATGTCTGTTCGAGGCGCAACTCAGCCGCACCCCCTGGGAGCTTTAAAAAATGTGCGGGTCCTGGCTCTCACCCTGGAGCCTGGGACTCGGGGGCCTGAGGCAGGGTCCAGGCTCAGACAGTGAACATGACAACAGGCCGCTGTGGGCACCACTACTGGGTTGCTGACCTAGGAGTCTGGCCCAGCACAGACATTCCCATGGCTCCAGCCTCCAGGACCGAGAAGGCGTCCTACATTCCTTCCGAGCTGGTGGCGCAGGAGCCAGGCGAGGATACGTGGGAACGCTCGGCAGAATCCAAGAACGTCGTAAAGAATGGAAGGGCTTAAGGCCATGGCGGTGGCGGAGGGTGTTTCCAAAGGGAAAGATGAACGTAACACAGAAGTTACTGACGTAGCATTCTGCCAACTTTTGTCCCTTTCAACACACTCCTCTCCCCTCGCTCCCGACCTGTTGGTGTGACATACCCTAAAGTGCACGGCCGACTCCTAAGCCCTCCTGCTGAGACCAGAGCATGGAGGCTGAACCCAGCGAGAGGAGGACCTGTCCCGCAGCCACTGTGAGCAGCGGGAGCGCTACCCCGTGCAAGGAGAACTGAACTGTGCAGTGATGGTGAACCTGGGACCCGCCCGGGGGGACTAACGCTTGGAATGTGGGCTGCTCTACTTCTTTAAGTCTCACTCTGTCGCCCAGGCTGGAGTGCAGTGGCGAGATCATAGCTCACAGCAGCCTCAAACTCCTGGGCTCAAGCAATCCTCCTGTCTCAGTCTCCCGAGTAGCTGGGACTACAGGCATGTGCCACCTTTTTGAACCCAAAGGCCAGCCCATCTTCTCCTTCTCTGCCCTGCCATGTGACATGTGTGGCTAATTTAAAAATTTTTCTGTATAGATGGGGGTCTTGTTATGTTGCCCAGGCTTGGTCTTGAACTTCTGGGCTCAAGTGAACTTCCTACCTCGGCCTCCCAAAGGGCTGGGATCACAGGCGTGAGCCAGTGCACCAGCCTGCTTTTAGTTTGTTTACTGCCCTGGGGAGAGATGAGGCATGGGACTCAGCCTTCTCTTTCTTATTGCCACCTGTCTCTGCCACCACCATGAGCAAAGTCGGCTGGATGCTACCCGGTGTATCCATCTGCTAGATTCACCTAATAGATGGACGTGTTTTACAACATTACAGTTTGTTTGGGTTCAAAAAGGTGGCCTGGTGCGCTGCACCAGGGCCCTGACCTAGCATTTGTCCACAAACACGTTACAAAGGACAGTCACATATCCTGTCTCATTCAGTGCCCGTGAAGGAGGTATAGGTTGATGTAGGGGAAAAAGAAGGGACTTTGGAGTAGGACAAACTGAGGTTCACATTCCGGCGTGACCACTTTCTAGCTGCGTGATCTCAGGCAAATGGCTTACACTTGTCTGAGCCTCAGTTTCCCTACCTGTAAAATGACAGTAACAGCGAGACTTTCCCCTGATGACCGTGGTGTCAAGAGGAGGAAATGAATTAACTACGGAAAGCTCAGTGTGGGTGCTGAGTCAGAGCGGGGGCCTGCTGAGCGCGCACCTTCTAGAACCGGCGATTCCGCTGAGACACCCCTTGGATCGGCTTTGGCCTTCGCTAGATCTATAGACTCTACTGTTTCTCCGCCGCCTTCTGCCAGCCAAGCTCAACAGACCATTTTTCCGCTGGCGTGTTTCCTATGTTTGCTCCCCAACTGGCTGGAGCTGCAGCTCGCGGGCTGTTTGGGAACACACACCCGAGGAGAGCCCCGCAGGGCCGCTCTTGGCAGACGGAGCCAGTGCCATGTAAACACTGCACTTAACCGATGATGAAGTGTTTAAGCACCCTTAGGATCCACAACTGAGTCTACCTGCAAAAACATTCATTTCCTTCTGAAATGCTTTGGTGGCTGCAGTCCAGGATGGTGCCAGAATTCGTTTCAACCAAAACATTGAGCTCAGGGGCCCCGTGTGGACACGTCAGAATGGATGGCTTCCTTTATAGGACCAAGTGGGACCCCAGAGGCTGGGAGGAGCTGTGACCCGATCCCGAAGGCTTCCTCCCACCCAGCTGTGGCGTGGTATCTGCTCCATCTAACCGCGGAGGAGGGAACAGGAGGAGCTATGGGGACATCTCAGTTAAAACTGAGTACCAGAGTCCATGAAGTACGAAGGATGTGATGGCCCCTTAAATAGAAATCTTTTCTCCATATCCTGAAACACTTTAGTCATGTTTTATTTAATGCTAATTTTAAAAAAAGAAAACTAAAACCCATTCTTGAAAGAGAGTCCTGACACTAACACCACGCTCGAGGCTCATACCCAGGGAAGAACTGAGAAGCCCTGGGCTTGGGGGTGAGAAGGCCCCACCCGGCCCTGGCTGGGCCATTGACTGACCTGCTTGGGGTGAGGTGTTTACATACAAGGAGCTTCCGTTTCCTCATCTACGTAAGGAAATAACTGCACCCTGTGTTATGGATTGGGCGGAACGATGGCTGTCAAACTGACACCTGAATTTTTTACAACAGCAAGTTTTGCCAATGAGACCTCGCTCTCTCTGCGACGGGCCCTGTCCCCCTCCTACAGTTGTCCCAGTGTCCACACAGGCCCTGGCCACAGCAAGGACTCAACGAGTCTTTGTTCAATAAAAGGACCCCTCCAAGTGCCAGGTACCCATCGTAGCCTGCTACAGCTAAAGGGACCTTAGGATCACTGAATCCTTGTTTCCTGCATGGGGAAAGGAAGGTTTGGAAGCGAACGAGTGAGGAGCCACGTGCCTAGAAACTGGGGGATCAGAGACGATGGCGCTGACCACAGTGGGAGTAACTGCCAGGGTTTGCCAAGGTCTCCCCATGTGTGCCAACTCTTACTCCAACTGCTTTGCTCACAATAATCTCCCGAGCTCCCATTAAACGCCCTTTTTATTGATGGTGGAGCTGAGACTCAGGGAAGTTCAGCCCCTTGCCCAGGTCTGCAGCTAACAGATCGGACACCTAGGGTCTAACCCCAGGGCTGCGGCCCCAACCTCCGGGGACTCCGCTGCCTCGCTGCTCCATGTCACCACATGGCACCAAGGGAAAGAGTTGGAAACCGTAGTTCAAAGCCACCTTGAGCAAGCTGGGAGAGCTCTGGCTGAGAGCTATTTGTGTTAATTTTAGACAAATCAAGCTGCCTCCCTCCTCCTGGATGCTTGTATTTTCGGTGAGATTCCGGCTATTATGTAAACTCAGAGCAGGTGATTTTATTACCTCTTCGCCCTCCCAGCTTGTCATGGACTGGTCTTCCCCCGGAAAGACACACCCAGGAAGATAAACGCTCAGCTTCCCTGTGCGATTCTGACTCGGCTCCAGTTTCAGGTCTCCACCCACACGCAGCAACCCTCCGCCCCGGCCCGGCTGGGAGACGTCCTCGGCGCGATGGCGTCTCACCAGCCTCCACGCCGGCTCCCAGTGACGCCACTCTGGCCTCGGAGCACCCATGCATGACCAGCAAAGCTCTCCCTTCCACTGCAGAAGTTCCAGCCCCGAGTTGCTGAAAGCGTTCCCCGCCAAGAAAGCAGTGCTGGTTAAAGTATTACTCCAAAAAGAGACGTTCCAAACAAAAAGAAGCAAGCGGCGGCAACGTGAAGGAGGAGATGCCAGGCGGGCAGAGTCCCGCGGGGCCGGGCTACCCACCACGTCCGGCGCCTTCTGGATCTGCGAGGCCAGCTGCAGGGAGTGATTGGCCGATGAGAGCTGCTCCCTTAAGGTCTCCGCCTCTCTCTGCGCCACCTCTGCCCTCTGAAGGAAATGAAAAGGGGTGGAAAGAGAAAGTACATTCAGTTTAACAACTGACAATTATTACAAGAACATTCATCAATTCATGCCTGACTGACTATAATTGATTTTCCTAAACACTCAACCTAATAAATGCTAGAAAAAAACACAGAATGTGATGGATTCTTATTTTAAACAGTACAAGGAAGAAATAATTGAGCGATTATGACAGTAATTTAATGCTAGGAGCAAGGAATCCCCTGCTGGTACTAATGCTCCGGCCCACTGCATTTCCCAGACTGAATAAATACGAGTGGAAATAGAGTCTTTTGATTCAATTTCTTTCTATTCTCACAGACCAAGAAGATTTTATTGCGGGATTACTCCTGGGAGTAATTCTCACGGGTAAACAGTGAATTAAAGACACTCTGGCCATTCTCTTCCTAAAAACATGCACAATGTTGTGGTTGTTTTCCTTTAACAAGTATTTCCATAAACGTGCAAGGGTGTACATGCTGCTTCTCTGGTAAGGGCCTGGCTTATTGCAACGTATTTAACCCTTCACCCAACAAAGTTTTCAAATGTCGATGCTGTCATTTTCAGCCAATCAGGCTGGTCTGGGGCCACGGAAAGGAGGGGACCCTTCTGTCACTTGCCTGTAATTCCTGCATAAGGAAACCACTGCCCCTGAGGGCCAGCCAAGGATTCCCCACTGGACGGTGGGGACAGGCTACTCCAGAGCCCACCCCCTGAGAGGGGATCCAGGAACAGAGGAATCAGAGCAAGTCACCTAAGCTCACTGAGCCTCCACCTACCCATCTGTCAAATGGGAGCACCCATTCCTTCTCAGAGACCTTATAAGGATTTGCACCCATGCAAGTGTCTGGGACACAGAGCTCATGCAGATGCTGTTTATGAATGGCCTTATCTTGGTTTTACTCTCATGGCTGAGACAAAACCCTGAGACAAGTAGGCATGTGGGCTGAGAGTAATGTTCTACTTCTTTCCACCAATAGAAAAGACTGATGAGGAAAGCCTGGCCGGGCAGGGGCCCCATGGTGTGTTTTCTTATTCTGTGGTGGGACAGCATGTGTCTACTAATTGCTAAGAAAGAACTCACAAGGAGACACAAGAAGTTGGCCTGCCCGGGGGAACTTGCTGATGAGTCTAGCTATGAGGAATGGGTTTGGCAACCTTTAGCAACTCTGTTGCAGCAACACTGATCTATCTGTTCCGCAGGCGAACGAATTAGGGTATTTCTAACGGCAGTTCCTGCTGCCCGCGAAGGTGCTGGTGGCAGCCTGCCCTGTCTCTTGGGGAGCTCTTGGAATCAACACGCGATATAATTCATGCAGTGCCTGGCCAGGCCTGTCTACACCCGAGCAGTCATCTCCTACCCTCTCTGCTCCACACGGGATCTAGAACCAGCTTCAGGAGGGGCAGCCATGAGGCCGGTGTGGCTAGGCCGGCAGGGGTGATTTCTGGTTCGCGCTAACTGCTCGACTATTAAGGCTGCAGAGAACTTTCCTCTTCCATGAAAAAGGTTTCCCCCAGTTTATTTCCAGATGTGCCACTCAACGTTTTTCTGATAATCATGCCATGTTACTTCAAAGTTTACTCTTCCCTTGCTAGTCAGCTAAACCCCTGAGTGTAAAATCCTCATGACTCTGCCAGGTACAAGGTATATTTTGACATATTTTTCCTAGTCTCTTTGATGAGGAAAACTCTCTGTTAGCCCAGTGGAGAAGCTGTTCTGCTAGCGGCCAACAAAGCGGCATCGCCACCCGAACTTGTGACGCTGGCTCTGAAGTTTTCTGGAATAACCAGAGCTGGGGAAGGCCCAGGCAGCTGGCTCACAAGGGGTTCCCCGGAGCCGTGGAGGATCTCGGGCCGGCATTTAGCTGTTCAGAGCAGACACTGTCCCACCAAAGGGCCACTGCTCACAGACTAAGGGATCTAGCTGTTGAGGATTTCACCTTCAATTTGCATAATCTCTCCAGAGCACCTGCACTTGGTTTCCAAGTTCAAGTGCAGACTCATCTCTGGCCTGGCCCTTTTACCACATTTGGCTTGACTTGGTTACTCTACTGAGCCTTTTTGATTACATATTTATTTAGGATTTATAGCCTGAACACATCCAGAAAATACAAAACAAAGAGCTGAGGTGGTTTATACAGTTGAACATGCTCAAAGCAAAAGAATTAAAACTAAAACAGGCCTCGGAACAATTAAAGGAGGGCGCCGAGCCGGGAACCAGACGCTGCTGTGCAGCTGCGACGATTCGCTTCT
>RJWJ010002116.1:0-108397 GCA_004363605.1 Indri indri
TGGATATGAGATATTCAAGAAGTAAAATTGACAGAAATTCCTTCTGGATTCAGTATGGAGAATGAGTAAGAGCAAAGACTCAGTGATGACCACTAGCTGACTGGCTTATGAACTGAGTGGGTCTTAGGCTGTATTAATAGAAATTAGGAAATAAAACTGGTAAAGGATCAACTCCTTGTTCTCTGTGATTCTTAGAACTAGAGGAATGGGTTTATTTGTGATATGTAGACAAACTTTACTGTGTTCAGAACTAACATACCTGTTCAGCAATATGTGTAAATTACTGGTTTTAGTAGAAATATTAGCATGCATATATGTATATGAACACTTGGTAAGACCACATCATGTTGTTCTAAAGAGCTGAAGATAGAAATATCATTAATAAGATTGTTATTTATTAAATATATTTAAATAATGTTCTCTTAAATACAATGAAATATGCAGTCATGTTACTTAATGATGGGGATGTATTCTGAGAAATTAGTCATTAGACAATTTTATCATTGTGCAAACACCATAGAGTGTACTTACTCAAACCTACATGGTACAGCCTGCTACACACCTAGGCCGTATGCTATAGCTTACTGCGCCTAGGCTACTAACCTGCACAGCATGTTACTGTACTGAATACTGTAGGCAATTGTAATAAAATGGTTACATATTTGTGTGTCTGAACATACCTCAACATAGCAAAGGTAATGCATTGCGCTACACCAGTAGGATGGGCATGATGTCATTAGGCAATAGGAATTTTTTCAGTTACATTGTAATCTTATGAGACCACTGTCATATATGAGGTCTGTCAATGACCAAAATGTTATGCTTTATGATTGTACATAAAGAAAACTTTGTAAACATGTCATGAGAGTTATTTCAGTTCTTTTTCAGAAGCATTATAAAGAAATTTTATTGTTCATTACATTTTTAACCCGTTAGTAGTCTTTCACTGTATGTTTCTATTCCTTCCATAAATTAAACATTTTATTCTGTTGGTATCAGATTTAACTACCAAGTGTTGGGAGTAAATTATTCAAATTTTACATAAAAATAAGGTTTTGCTGACATGATAAAATGTTAGGATTTTTTTTCTTTTAGGAAAATAGTAAAAGTAGAAAAATATTTAGTTAGAATTCAGCTGTCTGTGTCTGATAACATTAAAAGTAGATTTTTAAGACTTCGTAAAATCTATTTTGCAGCCATAATATAAAGGGAAACGTAGAGAATTTGACATTAAAATGTATCCAGTGCTGCTAAAAACATAATATGAGCCTTCCATAAAAGGCCTTTTAGCTAAAATCTAAATATAAACTCAGAGATTTACCATCAGATGAAACTGTTACAATAACAGTGTTTTATTAGAGGTGACAGTAGTGAAAATGTAACAATTTAATATTAGGAAGTAATATATTATCAGCAGATTATCTACTTAAATTTATGACACTATAGGTAAACATATGCTAATTTATTGTAAAGTTTTTAATCAGTGACATTTTGTGATATTTGTAAGAGTATGTAATCTCAAATTGAGTGTAAAAAATTTACACATACTCTAATGGTAACTATGTTAGATTTAGAATTGGATTTTATATATTATAAAGTTTCAAATTCCATCAAACCTAGCTTGATTGGTGAAGATTATTTTGCTGCTTCAAGGCTTTATTTAGAGAACCCAAATATTCAAAGATCAAACTTACTGAACTATGAATTTATCATTTTCATGAGGTTAATATTTTATGTGACTAATATAGTAATTTTTATGCACCCTAATGACATAGGAACCAGATTTCTGGTGTCTAAAACATGGCTCTGCCTTGAGTAAAAATACTTAACTTCTGTGTGCCTTGATTATCTTATATGTAAAATGGGCATTATAGTAATTCTACTTATAGGTTTGTGACAAGAATTAAATGAGTTAATACATATATGCAATATATGAGACATATAATAATTAAATAAATGGTAATTAATTAAAATAATTGTATAATATGATCTATCAATCTATACATTAGTGCCTGGTACATAGAAAGTGTCACCTACTGTTATACTGGTTTGTGTTTGATATGCATGAGAAACTTAAAACAAAAGAGCATGTTTAAAATACATTGGAAGTAATGACATTCTGTTAATTTTATGGATGATGTATATGAAGTTCCTCCAAATTGAAAGGTTTTGTTATTTATTTTCTTCATTCAGGTCATTCTTACTGGCACACCTTTAGGGATTGGGAACCAAGTTGCTGTCCTCACGGGATTTGCATTCTAGTAGATATTCAAATGTTCTGAGCTAAAGCCCAGGAAAGGTCAGGGCTAGAGATGCAGATTTGAGCATCATCTCTCAAAAGGTTGAGGAATTGAAATGATATCTTATTTATATGTGTCCCCCACAACATCTGGTCTAGTGTTTTATACATAGCTGACACTCAGTAGATGTTGGCAGAGCAAATGGAATTCACTTTTTCCTTTAGAGGTATTATTAAACTATACCCCTCATCTCTTTATACCTCTAATTAAAGCCTTCCTGAACATACCTCTTTTTCTCCCTATATTAGTTTTCTCTTGCTACATAACAAATTACCACAAATGTTGCAGTTTAAAACAATATGCATTTATTATCTCCAGATTTTGGTGAGTCAGGAGTCCAGGCACAGCTTAGCCACATCATCTGCTCAGGGGCTCACAAGGCTGTAACTAAGGTGTCAGCTGGGCTTCATTCTCATCCAGAGGCTCAACTAGGGAAGAATCCACTTTGAGACTTGTTCATGTTGTTAGCAGAATTCATTTCCTGTGACTGTTTGACTAAGGGCCCAGCTTCCTACTGCCTATGGGTGGGAGGCTGCCCTCTACTCCTGAAGGAGCCCGTAGTGCCCTGACACCAGCCCTCTCCGGGGGAAGCTCACAGCACGCCTGCTTGGGTCTTCATGGCCGGCAGGAGAATCTCTCCCTCCAGTCAGCTAAGATGGAGTAACATAAAGAACACGATCATGGGTGTGACATCTCATCACTGTTGTCATATCCTATTGGCTAGACGCAAGTCACAGGTTCTTCCCACACTCTGCCTACACAGAAATGAGTACTCCATGAGGTGGGATTTGGGGGAGGTCACCCTAGGGTGGACTACGTTCCTATAATGCTCACGTACACAGCTCTGTCTTACTGCATTACTGGGTAAGCCTCTGCTGTTCATACGCCTTGCATGTCCGTCTCCACCTCTGGATCTTTCATGGCAGAGACCTTGCCCTGTTCATCGCTCTATATCCTTTTGGATCTGGCATAAAAGTTGGCCCTTAGTTAGTCTCAGTGAACTTTTATTTTTAACAGCTTTGTTGAGTTATAATTTACCAGTGAACTTTTAGTAAGTGAATGAAGGTGAGCATAGGTCTAACATAATGCAAATTTTAAAGCATTTGCTGATAATTTTAAAGGAATAGTCTAATTGATTATGCAGTTGGAGTTGTATTGGCTCTTCCTTCAAGACAATACTTGGTAAAATGAATTAGAAGATAAAATAATTTTATGATTCTTCTAGATTTGTGTAACTATGATACAACTTTATGACACATTATGTTATCTAACTAGGTATTTTTTTTTTTCTTGTAGATGAGCAAGAGATAGTACAAAAACGCACTTTCACGAAATGGATCAACTCTCATCTGGCCAAGGTAAAGGAAATGACCCGAGTTATGGGTTTACTTAGTTTGAGCCAATAAATCATCAAATGCACAGGAAAAAGGAATATTGCTGTAGATAGCATCGCTATTACTAACCAATGATCAGCAATTCTACTGGTTGGTTTAACTGTCGCTAAGTGTGGTGTTTGCTAACGTTGCCTCTGGGAGGAAATGAACTGAAAGCTAGAGTCAAGTTACTTCATGTCAGTTCTGTGAATCTTGAGGAAGTATTTCATCCAATTATTTCTTCTGTACTAATGCATGTGTCATATCAAAGGAGAATTTGTGCTGGATTTTTGTTTGTGTGTGTTAGTTTCTATTTGGAACAGAAAGAAGCAGTGAGTGGTCCATGCTGAGCAAAGGATTTTATCTCAGGAGATCATGACAGTGCCTTTGCTCCCTCTCAGGTGGTCTGATTAAAAAGTAACTATTTTAGTGTTAGGACACTAAAAAGGCTGCAATCATTTTGAGATTTTCTATACTAACATTAGGTGGCATTAGGTGGCTATGTGTGCATTGTCTTTGAACATAAATACTAATATAAAATAAATTTCAATCTTGGTACATTGTAACAGAATTAATTTCTCACACTGCTGATAGAAAAGCAAACCAAGAAACATCGTATTTGTAAAACTAAATTCGGATGCTAGGACAATTGTCTGAATTCAGTTAGAAGGTTCTTTTGCTGAGAGCAGTGCTTGTAGTATGTGAGGCACAACCCTATGGGCACTTTTGGATCAGGACCTTTTTTATAGTTCAGAAGCAAACAAAGCATGGCAATTTATTTTAGTCCCATTCTACAAATTAGTGACTTACTTCATGTGTATGCTAGGCTTTGAAGACAGGAAGGAATTAGTAAGACACTTTTCTAGGCCCGCTCAAAATCCGGCAATGAAAGAAAACTAGAATGACATGTCTAGATACAGGATGCACTGGGATCATCGTTCCTATACTCTCTTTCTGAAAGCCGGTTGATGAGAGGGGAGTCCTCTGGCATAGTGGCTGCCCCCAGAATCTGCCCTGTAAAGAGGCAGTGAACGCAGCAGGCTTGAGACTTTGGGGCTCATTTTTCCCAGCCTTGGTTGGTGCCGGCCGGCCGCCACTTACATTACAGAACTGTCATCAATTGGGGAGGATTTTGTTTTTCCAAAATGAAAATAGAGTTATTGTTTTTTCATAGTATAAAAAGGTTAGATGATAATTGTAAATAATATTAATAACAAATCTCTTTAAAAGTGTAAAGTAATTAAAACTCATCTTAAATCACACAATCCAGATATAATCATCCCCAAAATATTGGTCGACATTTTTCTACACACAGACACACACTATTTCATATAAACTGTTTTATAGGGTACTCTTCTAGAAGCCTCTATTTCACTCAACACATCTTTCCATGTCAATAAATAGGTCTACATAATCATTTTAATTGCTAAATAAACTTTATTATATTTATCTGCCTGCATTAGCCAGTTGCCTAATTGATGGTCATTTAGGTGGTTTCTAGTTGTTTAATATTATGTAAAATATTACAGTGAAAGTCCATGGACACACATCTTTGAACACTGTGTGGCTTTTCTTCTTAGGATAAAGTTCTAGAAGTGGGTGAATAGTCTCAACAGGTATGCACAGTTATAATTTTCATACATCCCAAGAGCTTATGAGAGTCCCTATTTCCTTGCACTATTAAAATATTATTCAAAAATTTTAATAGTTAGGGATGGGAACTTGACCCCGTAATGATGGCAATAATGAGCTTGCTTCCTCTTTCATATCTGATGTTTCCTTGTGCGGCAGTCCTTGGTATACATAGGTCTGTGCTTTGGAATTTTTTAGATAATTTGACAACCAAACCACTTTTAAAAATTAACATACATTTTATTTCTTAGTTGTATCCCCTCCCCACAATTTTATGTTGATATCTACCAATAAAGGTAAGAAAATGACCCATGTTGAAAATATTTTTTTATGCTGGTAATCAAGATATTAGTTTTAAATAACCTATTATGCAACAAGATGTGCCAAGGTATTTTATTTTTGAGAATAAGAAAGGAGAAAAGTGCTAAATTGGCCAAGAAAAAAAAAAGTTTCAACTTTTTTCTGGAATGCAACTTAAAAAGATTTTTTTATAAAGATTTTTGCATGATGTTTATTGTCTGAAAATTTTTACACAACAATCATGAGAATTTTTGTTGATTTAAATTAGAATGATAAATTCTAAATTCTGCGATTATATCTTGCCACTGAAATGCCCTCTTTAAGGTTTTTAAGCTACCTAAAAAAATACAAATTTTATTTTAAAGGACAATTTAAAAAACTCTCTATTTGGAAAGAATATATCTAGTTTCTCAAATTCATCTTTGGAAATTGACCAGTTCCAAATATAGCTTTACTAATAGGCAGTGGCAGGTTGAAGAGCTACCAGTTTTAGTTAAGAAGCAAAAAAGTTGGTCTTTCTGTCCTAAAGTCATTCAATCGTGGGTGCATTGGGAAATGTTCAGAAGATGCTTATGAAGATGAATTTGGGAAGGTTTTTTAAGGGGTTTTTTTTGTTTTTTTTTTTTTTTTGAGACAGAGTCTGGCTCTGTTGCCCAAGCTAGAGTGCCGTGACATCAGCCTAGCTCACAGCAACCTCAAACTCCTGGGCTCAAGCCATCCTTCTGCCTCAGCCTCCCGAGTAGCTGGGACTACAGGCATGTGCCACCATATCTGGCTAATTTTTTCTATATATATATTTTTAGTTGTCCAGATCATTTCTTCCTATTTTTTAGTAGAGATGGGGTCTCGCTCTTGCTCAGGCTGGTCTCGAACTCCTGACCTTGAGCAATCCACCTGCCTTGGCCTCCCAGAGTGCTAGGATTACAGGCGTGAGCCACTGCACCCGGCCCTGGGAAGGTTTTTTAATATGAAATTTTCATTTTTGTTCTTGACTGCTTTGTTCGGTTACAAATTCATAAACCGTTTACTTACAATTAAAGTCTTTTGCTGATGGCATTCCATTCTAATAATTCTTTATACATATTATGACAGCAGTATGAAGAGATAGGATGCAAATAAGAGTGCAATCTGTTTTTTAAAACTATACTTTTCTTAAAACAAAAATCTTATTAAAAGTAGAAAAAAAACAGGGATTTTTCTCCATGTTTGTGTTTTTATGCCATTTTTATTATGCAGATATAGATTATTCAAATTTGGAGGTATAATTATCTGTTCATTATTTTGATGTTTGCTTTGTTTTCAAATTAAAGTCTTCATGTTTCTGTAATTATGCAAGACATTGCAAATCACAAATTGTCAATGTGCTATAATATAACATTGACCAAAATTAGTGGGTTGTAGTTATTTCATATACCTGATAATTCCTTTCAGGGATAGGGCTCCATTTTTAGACATGGAACCTATAATTTTCTTCCTTTCCAAGAAAAAAACCTGTATCTTTCTATTCTTCTAGCTCTGTTAATGAAAGAAGGCGGAGTGTTTTTTTAATTAATTAGCCCAATATTGATTTTGAGTGACGGTTTTTCAAAGTTAAGTTCCTGCCTCAGCTCTAGCTTGTAAGCACTCATTAAAATATGTTTCTAAATTGCAGGGCTGCTGTTTATTGAGCACTTATCATGTGCCAATTAGTGTCTTAGCAACTTTTATTTTACTTAATCCTCACAACAACAAGCAAATGTATCATTTTTACTATTTTATAGATTATGAACCTGAAGCTTAGAGTTAACAAGTAAGTGACAAAGCCAGACTTTTCCTATGCTTGGTCACTGTCAGTCAAACTAGGCTGCTATAATGAAATGCCACAGACTGGGTGGCTTAAATGACAAACATTTATTTCTCACAGTTCTGGAGGCTGTAAGCTCGAAGATCCTAGTGCTGAGAGATTCAGTTCTCAGTGAGGGCTTTCTTCCTTGCTTGTAAGTGGAGAACTCCTTCTCACTGTGTTCTCACATGGTGGACAGAGAGAAAGTTATGGTCTCTCTTCTTTTGCTTATAAGGACACTAATCAATCCCATCATGGGGTCCCCACCCTGACGACCTCATCTAAACCTAATTAGCTCTTAGAAGTCTTGCCTACAAATACCATCACATTGAGGGTTAAGCCTTCAGCATATGAATTTTGGGGAAGACACATTCTTCCATAATAGGCACGAATCATTGTGTTATACTCACATGCTTTACTTGTTTATTTAGTTATTCAGCAAATACTTATTAAACAACTATTAATGTGCTACAGATTGTGAACAAAGACAGATATAGTCAGTGCCCTCACATCACTGAACGTCTAGCAGAGGAGACAAACCATTACAATGACATGTGTGTGATGAGTCCAAGAGAGGGGAAGTGCAGGGTGACAGGCGAGCACATGGCAAACACCTCCAACCACACAGGTGATCCGAAGGAGGATGTCAGTAGGCTTTAGGAGGAAGACACATTTAGGCCAGGACCTGAGAAAGATCTTGGGGTTGGGTAGGTGAAGAGACCAATGCTTTCAAAAGTGGAGATGTGAGAAAGAGTGCGGTACGGTAAAGGGAATGGGAGCAGCTCAGAATAGGTGAAAGTGTGGGTTCCAGCAGTGCGATGGCAACAGAGAAAACAGAGTTGGTCAAAGGCCAGTCATTAAAAATGTTTGGATATTGTGTTATGGACAGTGGAAAAGAATCTTTGCAGGAGAATGAAATGATCACTCTGACCCTAAACATCCCTCTCTCTCTCTCCCTCTTCCCCCTCGCCCCTCTCAAATTAGAGCAGGAACAAGTAAGACTGGAGGTAGAGTGGCCTGACACTAAGTCAGATGAGAGGTGAGGGTAGCTTGGACTAAAGCAGTGGTGAGGAATAAAGAAAAGTAGATAGATTGAAAAGATGTTTAGGGGTGAACTTGATAGAACTGAGTAATTAATTGGAAACTTGGAGGAGAAGGAGTCAAGAATGACTTTTAGAGTTCTGACTTGAGCAAATGATTAAGATCATTCACAGAGACAGGGAATACAAGAGGCCCAGGGAAAGGCTACTAAGTTCAGTTTAGACAGAGAAATTATTTAGTAAAGATTAATTCATTTGATTTGGCAATTAGGAAGTTGGTGGCCACTGTTGGGAGTAGGCACGTTATAGTAGAAACCAGACTCCAGTGAGCTGATGAGTAAATGAGAGGTAAGGATATTAGGACACTTAGGGTATCAGCTGGTGCAGAAAATTGGATCAGGTAAGAGCTGTTTTAATAAAGGGTGGGCTTGAGTGTGTGTCCGTGTGGAAGGTAATGACCAAGAACCAGTAGACAGGGAGAGGCTGAAGGAGAGAATGGTTATTCTGAAGGTATAAGGCTCTGGGGAGGTGAGAGAGGAAATCAAGAGCATGGGTGGAGGGCGTAGGTTTGTACCAAGGAGAGAACTCTCCCCTCCCCTGAGACTAGAGTGGGAATAGGGAAGGTGGCTGTGGGTGTACCTAAGTGTGGGATGGGCAGAGAGACCAAGACGGAGGTGGAGTGGACTTGAATTCGAAGAGATTCCACCGAATGGCTTCAGATTTCTTAGGCCTAATAGTACAGTCTTTGCATTCCTGAGCAAAGAAATTATATTAGGATCAATGTATTAAAATCAGACAGTTAAAAAAAGTTAGTTCTTTCACATTTTAAAATTTATCTCGGAAAATTCCTAAATTTTATGCAAGATCCATAGGCTATTGTGCCTGTATAGTGCTACTTTGGCCCCCCAAAGGAAACAGTTTGAACATATCTTTTCCAAAGAAACTTTATAAAAAGTTATATTTTTAAATTATACATAGTGTAAATAATCTTAATATTTATCTTGATTACATTCTGTTATCAAATGCTTGTAGTTTCACATTTTCTCTCATTTTGTCAAATGGAATAGAATATTATATTTGTATTTAAATACCCTTGATTCAGTCTTTATGATATTTGTCTGTGACATAAATAGATGGTTTAGCAATAAGCCCTTTGGGAGTAAAACAGGTCTCAAATAGCCATTTTTTAGCATTTCTATTAATATAAATGGAGCTTCTTTTTAATATGCAATGAGCAGTCCTTTATCCATCTGCCAGCCTTAAATTTATGGAGCTATCAAGGGTAGGCATTGAACATTTTAAATACTGTCTTTGGGATGAATTCAGGCATGATATGAGCACCTTCTCACTCTTAGAAGAGTGGGGGGAAAAGCATTATAAAACATTATTTAGGTTCTCTATTAATTGCTACGGCTGCCATAACAAAATACTACATATTGGGTGGCTTAAAATGGCAAATTTGTTATCCACAGTTCTGGAAGCTAGAAGGCCATGCTCCTTCTGAGGGTCTGGGTAGAATCTTTTCTTACCTATTCTAACTCCTGGTGGTCTCCTGCACACTTGACGTTTCTTGGCTTGCAGCTGCATCACTCCAGTCTCTGCTCTGTGGATGTCTGTGTCTGTGTCCAAATTTCCCCACTGTACAAGGGCACTAGTCGTTGGATTGGGACCCATGCTAGTGACCTCATTTTAACTTAATTACCTCTCTAAAGACTCTATTTCCAAATAAGGTCACATTCTGCAGTACTGGGGGTTAAGATTTCAATACATCTTGTGGGGGAGACACAATTCAACCCATAACAGATTCCATAAAGAACACATTTTATTTTAATACCAAGTTAGATTTATATACTCCTTTAAAAGGAACACTTTAAACTGTCTGTTTTTCTAAAATAATCCATGCTAATTATGACTTTGAATGATGCCTCCATAGTCATAAAATACCACTTTAGTGGTGGCTTTCATCTTCTTTAATTGTTTTTCCACCAACAGTGCAGAAAGAGCATGGAAACACTTTCTAAACTGAATTTTACTGCCATCTGTTTCCTTGTACACACTCTGGTAGGACTAGTAATGAACTAAGACAGGAAGATAAAGAATCAAAGAGTAAAAGGTAAATATAATATTTCACCCCCAAAATAATTTTAGTTGTTTTTCTAAAGCTACATTAGATGTGTGAGATAAGAGATAAGTTAATTAGCTCAATTTAATCATTTCATGATGTATACATATATCAAAACATCACATTGTACACCATAAATATGTATATGTTTATCCAAGTTTTATTTGTCAATTTTATGTTAATAAAGCTGGGGAAAAAATAAACCTGCTTTAATTTGTTAACCCTATAGTTACATAGGTTTAACAATAAATTAGTTATTTCCAAACATACAACTAAAAGATTACAAAAATCACCATTTCAAAATTAATAGCATTTATTAATTTATTTATAGGATATATTAGTTTATTGATACTATGGATATATATCACAAAATTTATGTGAATTAATAAACATTTTGCTAATAGTTGTCAAACTTCCTTCTTTAGATACGTATTTTATTTATTCATCCATTTATTCAACAAATAATTTTAAATGCTGTCTAATAAGCTAGGCAATATTCTAGGTACGGAGAATGTGGCAGTGAACAAAACAGGAAAAATAATCCCTGTAGTATGGACTTATGTCTTAATGGAGGCCATGGGCAGCAAGGAAGATCCAGAGGCTGTTCTGTTAGACTGAAGTGAGGGCAGAAGGAAGGAGATGAGCTGGAGGTTACTGAAGTCATTCGGGCAAGGGACTGGTGACTTGGACCAAGATAGCAGCAGTGCTGGTGGTGAGAGGTGGTTGGATTCTGGATGCATTTTGAAAATGAAGCCAGCAAGATTTGTTGATGGGTCAAATATTCAATGTGAGCAAAAGAGAGGCGTCAACCCTAACTTTGCACTGAGTAAAATAAATCACTTGGGGAGTATGCTTCATTTATACTGTATAGTAAAAAGAACTTTATTACATCTGAAAATGTTTAAAAGAAGAATTTTCCAAGCAGATTTAAAGCTGGGCAGGAGGACAGTTGTTGCCTTTGGGATATTTATTCAGAATTGAACTAAATAATCAAGGAAGTGGAAATAATTTTGCTATCCGTCACAGGAAACAAAAGAGAATGGGGAATATCTTTCCACCTTTGCCAATTAGAGGTGGAAAATAATCACAGTAGTGCCTTTACAAAGGGAGTGAAAGAGGAACAGATTATACATGCCATTTTTAAATTACTTCACCTTATTTCTGGAGATATTGGGAACATAATTAATTAGATTTTCTGAATAAAATGACAAAACTTTCAGACATTAAACTAATTTTATTTGACCATTGTCAGTGGCTGTAGTCATAACTTTATTGATTTGGTCCAAGGCTGCTTTGGCATTTTGACACATTTTAGCGAGGTGGGCTCTTTGCCAACCTTTGGGGAGGTAGCTTGCTCCACATCTGCTGGTTAACCTCTCTTCCCTTCCCACTCTTCTCTCTGTTCCTGTTGTTTAGCTTGTTGCTCCCACCCAGCAGATAACCATCAGAGCAGACGATAACCCTGGGCTAGTCCTGGGATGGGAATTTGTCCCCTTATACTATCTCTCAGCCTGTGAACTAGTTCCTAGCAGTAGTGGTTTGTCTGGTTCTAAAAGTTTGGGCCTTCTGTGCACAGAGGTTTCAAGGGTACACAGAATGCACCCGGAGAAGCAGCCCTTGCCTTAAGACCTCCCTACACCCTGAGCAGAAGGCAGTTTTGTGACTGTCTCAGGCCATGACTCTGATTCCTGTTCCTGATTGTGCTCAAAAGGGTATGCGTGTCAACTGAAGTGAATAGTTACCTGTGGCATAGCCTTTTCCTTTAGGCATATTCTGGTTCAGTTTTATTGGTACCACTATGTATCCAGCAATCACAAATATTAAACCATAGGATATGTGTTTAGTATTTTAAAGTAAAATGCTGTAGCTTTTTATGGTCATAAAATGTTTTGAGAGCTCCTTCCCCAAGAGAGAAAAGCATTTAGCAGGCGACTAAAAATGATAATGGGAAATGAGGACCCAGATGCTCCTGACATGACATAGGTGATTTTACCCTTTTCTTTGCTAATGACTAAATCCCTAATGCTGAAAATCTACTTTATAGCTGCATGATATTGGTCACTGGAAACTAAGATTCTACAAGATGTATAGGTATCTGCTGATGAAGTAATGATATGCTAGTAATGTTTAAAAGTAGGTTTCTGTTCTTCCCCAAAGCAGCCACTATGGAAAGCAGTATGGCAATTCTTAAAAAAAAATAAAAATAAAAATGACATATTTCAACTTCTGAGTACATATCCAAAAGAATTGAAAGCAGTGTCTTGAAGAGCTATTGGTACACCCATGTTCATAGTGGCACTAATCTCAATAGCTAGAAGTTGCAAACAACCCAGGTGGCCATTGACAAACAAATGGGTACACAATGTGTGGTGTATCCATACAGCGGAATGTTATTCAGCCTTAAAAAGGAAGGGAATTATGGCATCTGCTATAACATGAATGGATCTTGAGAACATTATGCTATGTGCAATAAACCAGTCGCAAAATGAAAAATACTGTGTGATTCTACTTGTATGCGATATTGAGAGTAGTCAGAATCATTAAAAAGAAAGTTGACTGATGGTTGTGGGGGCTGGAGGAAAGAAGAAATGGAAAGTTGTTGTTTAATGGGTATAGAGGTTCAGTTTTTCTAAATGAAAATATTTCTAGAGATTGTTGCACAATAGTTGCACAATGATGTGGTCATACTTAACACTACTGAACTGTACACTTAAAAATGATCAAACAGGTAGATTTTATATTATGCGTATTTTAGCACAATTAAAAATTTAAGAATTAAACTATAGTAGTCCCTTCTTAATATGAAGGCGCTATGTCTCAAGACCCGCAGTGGATGCTTGAAACCACAGATAGTACCAAACCCAATTTCTATCAACCAGAACACATTTCTGTTTGTCTTCCACTCACAAATTTAGTACCTTGTGCATCTTAACTAAGCACTTATCATGCAGTGTGGCCATAACTTTTGCAGTTTGAGGTGTGACAGCAAAACTAGCATGGATTTCTTTTTCCTTCTTTACAATTTCATGGATAAAAGACCAATCCCTACTGTAGATCTTAGCAACCTTAGCATATGATTTTTTTCTTCCCTTATTGAGTTGAGAAGTTTCACCTTTTCACTTAAAGGAAGCACTTTACAGCTTCTCTTTTGCATATCCAAATTGCCAGTATCACTACTCTTGTGCTTTGAGTCCATTATTAAGTAAAATGAGGGTGACATGAACACAAACACTGCAGAAACATGACAGGGGATCTGATAACCTAGATGGCTACTAAGTGACTCATGGGCGAGTAGGGTCTAGTAGACAGCATGGATACACTGAACAAAAGGATGATTCACGTCCCAGGCAAGACAGAGTGGGATGGCTTGAGATTTCATCATGCTACTCAGAATGGCATGCAATTTAAAACGTATCAATTATTTCTTTCTGGAATTTTCCACTTAATATTTTTGGATGGTAGTTGACTGCAGGTAACTGAAACTGCACATAACGGGGGAGACTACTATAGTAAAAAAAAAAAGATACAATCAGTTTCCTCTGAAAATATAGACTCCCATCTTACAGAATGAATGTAATTTTGGTCACTTATATGAATCTCTTCATTAAGTGGGAGTGGGAAGACACTGAAATGTAAATTGTTACACTCACAACAGTGTTTGCAAACTAATAACACATTACACATACATGTCAATTATGTTTCATTTCATTACAAGTAAATAAAATTCATTTTAGATGATTTTACCAAGAAGAAAGAGAGAGAGAAGCCTATGGATACTAGGTGCCTCAGAGTATTAGAAGGAAAAGCCAGCTGGGCTGGAAAGGGTTAATTCAGCAGGCCTGGGTTGCTCAAACCTTGCATATTGCAAAGAAAGACCTGTCTTTAAAAATGGAAGTGAAAGATCTCCATAATGAAAACTATAAAATATTGATGAAAGAAATTGAAGAGGACACAAAATAATGGAAGGATATTCCATGCTCATGAATTGGAATAATCAACATTGTTAAAAAGTCCATACTACCTAGACCAATCTACAAATTCAATGCTATTCCCATCAAAATACCAATGACATTCTTCATAGAAATAGAGAAATAATCCTAAAATTTATATGGAACCAAAAAAGACCCAGTATAGCCAAAGCCATCCTGAGCAAAAGAACAAAACTGGAGGAATCACATTACCTGACTTTGAATTATACTGCAGAGCTATAGTAACCAAAACAGCATGGTACTGGCATAAAAACAGACACATAGACCAATGGAACAGAATAGAGAACCCAGAAATAAATTTGCACTTCTATAGTGAACTAATCGACAGTGGCACCAAGAAGCAGTGGGGAAAGGAGAATCTCTTCAATAAATGGTGCTGGGGAAACTGGATATCCATATGCAGAAGAATGAAACTAGACCCTTATCTCTTGCCATACACACACATACATACACACACACAATATTAGAGAAATAAATTGTTTTCCCAAAATATAGGAAATGGTCAGTAAAAATGCTGTCAAAGATGCCTGTTTTCCCCGGTTTCATAAAGTTCAAGGAGAAATATTTGATCTCCTTTAAGTCCTAAGAGAAAGGGAATCTCATTATATGTTATCAAGCGGCTGTTGTGCCAAAAGTAAAGGAGAAGAAATAGGGAAAGAGCCCTGTGAGGTCTGCTCCACTCATGAGTTAACTACCAAGTGTATAGCCAGGCAATGCCATCTCCCTAGTAACAGAGGCCTGTGCATTTTCCCTCAGTTTTTAGAGACTTTTAGAGACCAGGCAGTCCTTTTAGAGCCAGAACTTAGGGTTTAAACCCAGTTTGAGAAGAGCTTCTAGAAGGGGTAGCACAGAAGCAAAGTATCTCTATCTTGTCTTGTTCTCTCTTGTCTCTCTGACACCTCACCCCACCAGAAGGTCCATTGTTTGAACCACCTCAGACTCAGCATGAATATGTCTTGGTTCCACTGTAGCATGTGCTAAAAAGGACTGGTAAGGCCAATGAAGATATAATTTTCCCAAATACTGTACAAATACAGAGAGCTTATCACGATTTTCCGTTAATAAAAAAAGATAATTTGTTCTTGGAAAGTGCTTGATAGATTTCTGTCTAGCGCTTCAAACTGCAAATTAGAACAAACTGCAATATCACATTGTCTTTATTTTCCATGAGGTCAGGCTCCAATAAATATTCATTTCTAACTCTTCCTTTTGGCCTTCCGCACTATGACCCAAGTCCTGCTAAAGTGGTCATATTGGTGCTGTAAGTATTTGTATTTATGACAGGAGAGACACTTTAGCTGAAAGATTTTCTATTAAAACATTGTTCCAAAAAATAAATGTGATGTAGTCACCATAGTGGAAGTTTCCCTTAGTTGAGCATTTGCTATATATAAACAATACCTTATGCAAAGTGGGATAGCAAAACATGTCTAATGATTACTAAGATTTTTTTATTCTGGTATAATTTTGATGAATGAAGGTATTTTATTGGTTTCACACAATATTTACATTCATTCAGTCAGTCAGTGAGACAGCCAGCAATATATACTGTGTGCCTGCCACAAGTTCAACAATGTTTAGGAGAGGACACTTAACTGGAAGGAAGGATTCAAGAGTCATATCTATGCAGATAAAATTTTATAAAGAACAAAGGACTCAGGCTTGAGTTTGATGGATGGCCATAATTAGGAAGAAGAAAGAGAGAGGGAGAGAGAGAGAGAGAGAGAGAGACTGATGCCTGTGAACAAGGTGGTCTGATTACAGAGGTTTGGGGAGGAACAGGTCAGGGGCAGATGGTATCAGCAGTGGCCCATGCAGAGAGACCAGGGGGCTACTGAACTGTTCAGCAGTCACTGCCGATCTGGAGGCCGGTTCCAGGAGCATGATGCAGGGAACAACTGGAGGGAAAAAGGGAACATGTGCAGCATCCGTAGAAATACAACAGGGAAAAAAAGGAGAGAAGTGAGGTCAAAAGAAAATGTTCTTTGATGTGGCAGAGACCTGTGTATCTTTAAAAGCAGAACAGATAAGTGCATGCATTTTATCATTCTTACGGTGTAAAATTTTTTGGAATCTTTATTATTTCATGAGAATTACCTGCTTTTAAGTTGTTTTTACATATTCAGGTTATCACAATATAAGAAAAACTTCACTCGTGTTTGCTTGTTGAACTTATCATACATTTATGAACTTTTTTGTCATTGTTTTACTTATTTAAATTATTAGGAAATGAATAGACACTTTGATAAATAGACCATATGTTAATGACTGTATATGGCTAATACAATAATTTTGATTATCACACCAAATAGTTTTCATTTTAATGGCTCCTTTTATTCTGAATAATTTTATTTATATGCTTAGAACATAAAGTCACTATTACATTTTTGCTGTATAAGTAAGAAGTAGTGTCAATGGTGGACTTTTAAGGAAAATGATTGAAAACGAAAACTCTTATTTTTGAACATGTATTTAACAGCATAAGAACAAAATGTGTTCAGCTGTGCATTTTATGAAGAGAGAAAATACATTTAAAATTAGAATTGCACCATTCAGGGACTGTAATTTATGCATTCATAAGAAATATAAATGCTCCATATCAGTGGGTAGAGGAAAAAAAGTCACATTTCATCCAGACATTTGGTGATTAAATATCTCAACATGGAACACATTTTTTTTTTAGTAAAGTTGAAAGTCAGGAATTGAGCATCAGGCCTTTAGCAAGATTCAGTGGGAATCAGAAAACTATAGAGCTTGAACTCAGTGGATAAATAGAAGAAATTCTGATTCTGTGAGAAATCAGTGAGCACCTCCCTTCTCTTGACAACCAGAATCGGCATCATGGCTTCTTTACTTTGTTCTGAGCCAAAATAGACCCTAATTCAAGGTTTGAGCAACTCCAGTATATTGAGTATTTTTAAAACCTTCATAAAAAATAAAAGGCCCTCCATGAATTAAATACGGACTTTGGCTTATTTTCGCAGCAGTGGTGATGGATTTTCCCTGTTCAGCCTGTACTCTTGTGCTTATGATCTTTTGGGTTCCATGCCACTAAGAAGGCTTGCTAGATCCCCCAGGCCGTGAAACAGAACATACCAGCTGACTCATCCACAGGGAGATTAAATCTGCAACCTGGGCTATGCCGACAGGGCTCCTTCAACAGGACACTGAGCTAATGGGGTTGCCTTGGTGAGAGTGTCCTATAGAAGGGCCACAGCTTCTTAAGCCATAGTAATGTGACTTGCTCAGAGTAGAGTCGTCAAAAATCTTTTTCTAGAAAGAAGCTGGTATATATGTTAAAGCCCAAGCATTAAATCTTCTGACAATCTTGAATGTTGAGTTTTATTTTCACTGGATTGTTTTACTTCTTGTAGTTACCAAAAGGTAATAGACAATTATATCCAAAACAGAGTTAAGGTATACAGAAATTTATTTTTTCTACAAATTTCACTACAATGAATGGCAAAGGTGGGGGGAGGGGGAGAGAGAGAGAGAGTTTTTTTTGCATTTATTCCTCTTTCCATTTTACAGCGGAAACCCCCTATGGTGGTGGAGGACCTTTTCGAAGACATGAAAGATGGTGTTAAGCTGCTTGCCCTCCTGGAGGTCCTATCTGGGCAGAAACTGGTAAGAATTTTTTTGTGACCATGCTCGTCAAAGTGTTCCCATTTGGAATTTGGGGATTGTTGGAGTTTCCCTTATAGAGGTGCTGCCCATATAAGAGAAAGTTCTTCTCTTTTGTAGTTGGTAGTATAAAGAAAACACTGGTCCACAAGTCACTTCTGGGAACAGGAATAAATTTCCCTTCTTGTTGCTGTACACCCTAATGGATTTAAAACATTTTGTTTACAGTAGCAACCTTAGAAGTAAGAGTAAAAAACTTCCACAGTAGCTAGCATAGTTAACTATTACATCTGTATGGTATCCAGGAAGATTAGTTGCAAATTAACATCTACTTCACTTTAAGTGTTTGCTTTCCGTTTGGAAAGGATTGTTGGTCCATATCTGTGTATTTATATAGTTGTTTGTTGAAAGTTAAGCTTGAAACCGTGTAACATGTTTCATTCTCCTGTTGACATCATCCATCATCAGTCATTTATGACAAGAACAGTCTGTGCAGAGTTGATTTTATGTGCTGTGGAACCAGCAGAGTGAAAAACAGTATTGACAGCTGTAAAGTTATTTTCCTACGTAATCCAATAATAAAATATTTATTTTTCTTGCTTATTTTTTTCATTTCAGAGTGTAGAGCAGTAAGTAGTTTGTAAACATAAATTATTTATAAATAGTATTTACTGTAATTGGAAAAAGGAATTCAGGAAATAATCTTCAGGATGTTGGATAACACACTAGAAACAGAGTCCAAAATTAGGAGTACTTTTTTTCTTTAACTCTCGGATCTTAGCAATAACTAAACAATCATTATACTTTGATAATTGAGCATTTTAAAGAGTGTTTGTACCTGAACATAAATTTCAAGTTCATTTTATATAGGGAGTCCTCACAGTAACTTTTGTAGAAGAGTTGTTTGTTGGAAAATACAAACTGATAATAATTTTGTATCAATCATTGATCTAATGGGATTCACATTGTAGCAGATACTTTTGGGGCCCCATGTCCCATCTCAGCTCCATCGGTGGTAGACATTGCCTGTATGCTCTGACAGCCTGTCACCTCAAGCACTGGTAGCATCTCTCTGGGTTTCTGCCTCAGGGCTCTTATCAAAGCCACAGGTTGCACAGGGCAGCCAAATGGTCCCAAAGTACCCTCAACCAACGGAGATGAGAGTCCATGAATAAAAATGCTCCACCCTTGAATTTTTAGGAGAGGCCATTCTGAGGCATATTTTCCATATATCTTCTGGATTTCCCGTAAGGTCCCCTGTGGGATTGAGCTCCAGTTGGCTTTTCCTCCTTCCCAGGCTCATTCTCCACACATCCTCACTCCTGCTACCCAAGATCACCTCCCCAATAAACTACATGCACCCAAGTCCTTGTCTTAACCTCTTCTTTGAAAGAAATCAAACTGGATATATATGAGAAGCCAATTTGGAGTATATAGACATATACTTTAGCTAAGTAAACCGGATAAGCATTAGGATGTGGGAGGCATTAAACTGATACATATATAGTCCCTTGGTTGGCTGATATATCTGACCGTCTTTATAGATCCTCCTTAATTAAGCTATTTGCTTGTAAGTCGAAAGTCTTTATATTCATATGAGCATTTAAGAAGTATATCTGTCATTCTAAGTGTCAATATAATTCTGTCATTGTACTTGGCCAACAGTATGCAGAAATTTTGAGAGGCATTTAACTGCCAAGCTAAATTATTCTAGAAAAAGTGTGTATTTTTGACATAAAAATCCTACTTCTGTGTAAGTGCCTGACACATTCAGACATAGTTAGAATTACGGGATCTTAAAGCTAGAAGAAATTTTGGAAAGAAATCATAGCATTCTCATGTAACAGACAGGGAAAGTAAAACATAGAAGAGAATTTTCTGATTTAACCTTTATTATTTATTTATATTGAATTCAGCAATTATTCTGAATTTCATAAAATAAAATTACTCTGAAATTATAAATATGCTGTGGCGATGGTTATTTAAATTTTGTACATGTATGCATTATGGTTCAGGACCATGTTAAGATGAAGAGCCTCATTTAAAGGAATAAGCATTGTAGACATATTAGGAGCATTAACATTGTTCAGGAATCTATAATTATATGATGGGTAGAACCCTACTGAGAACCCTACACATGATCATCTGGAAAATGTGGCCAAATGGCTTAACATCTCCTCTACTGCCAGCATCTTAGGGTTAGAGCAGAATCTCGGTATTCTAGTACCCCTTACTAACCGATTGGAACTCCTTTATCTATGATTTTATTTAAGGTCTTAGGGAATTATAAAAATTTTGTATTATTATTCTTGGATTTTTCTACATCCCTGGAATATTATTTGTAGAACATTTACTCCTTAAATGAGTAAGTGATTATATATCTTAAACTGCACATAAACATAGGAACACTAATTTAATTTTGCACTTAGAAATTTTTTTAAGAATGTGAGAAATTGCCATTGAAAAATTAGCAACGATAAGAAGCAATATGAATAGAGGTTAAGGACTACAGAGAAACTTATTTTGTACCTATTTTGTCAATATTCTGTACAGTATTTTTTTTACAAAGATCTTCAAAACTTTGCAATCAAGAGAAGCCTAATAATAAACTAAGAAGTAAACAATGAATAATCTATGGAAATCTTGAGCATCAAAGCCCCTTGCATATTCACCAGATGACTCTGTAAGTCATTGATCATACATGTAGAGTAGAGCTCAATTTTGCAACAGGGTTGCATTGTCTGATAATCATTTGGCTAACATTTCTGGAATACCTATTATGGGTAAGGCACTACTTTATGCCCTCTAAGGAAAACACAGATGAATGAGATATGATTGGTGCCCTCAAAGCTACTTGTAGTCTAGTAGAAAGAATAATTGTATTAGTTAGAATAGGTTAAGTTGTATAAAAATAGGTACAAATATGTGATTGGACAATACAATAGATGTTTATGTCTTCCTCACTTAGCCATGATACATCTGAAGAAGAAAAGCAGAGAGAAGGTATTTGCCCTACTTAATACCAGATCTTACAATGAAGCTACATCACTTTAGACAATATGGTATTGTATGTATGGTACGGGCATATTGACAAATGCAGTATAGCCCAAAACAGAGAAGACATACATGGAACTTTAGCATAGGTCAGATCTGGGGGAAAAGCAGGACTGTTCAATAAATGGGACAGGAAAATAATGTTTATTTTAATAGAAAAAGACAAAATTGGATCCTTATGGCCTACACAAAAATCAAATCTACATGAATTAAGGACCTAATGGCAAAAACACTTTAAGCTCTTAGTAGAAAATATAAGTGAATATCTTTTAGATATAAGGGTAGGAAAAATTATTCGATAAGAAACAAAAATATTGACAGTAAAAGATTGCTATATTTAACTAATATTAAAATTAGGAACACCTTAAAAATAAAAATCTTTGGCCGAGCTTTGTGGCTCACACCTGTAATCCTAGCACTCTGGGAGGCCAAGGCGGGAGGATTGCTTGAGATCAGGAGTTCGAGACCAACCTGAGCAAGAGCGAGACCCTGTCTTTACCAAAAATATAAAAAATTAGCCGGATGTGGTGGTGCACACCTGTAGTCCCAGCTACTTGGGAGGCTGAGGCAGGAGGATCACTTGAGCCCAGGAGTTTGAGGTTGCTGTGAGCTATGACGATGTTATGGCACTCTAGCCAGGGTGACACAGTGAGACTGTCTCAAAAATAAATAAATAAATAAATAAAAATAAAACATCTTTAAAGAAAGTGACAAAAGAAGTTACAAAGTTGTAGAAGATATTCACAACTCATGTTGTAAAAGGATTAGAGAGGATTATATCAAGAATATATAAATTGCATCTTCAAAACCATAAGGACATGAAGAACCCAGAGGAAAACCTGGGCAAGAGATGTGAACAGACGTTTTACACCATTGCCAGTGAACAAAGGAAGAGATGCCCACATCATTGCTGATCAGGGAAATGCAAATGAAGGCCATAATGAAAAGCAGGACATATATTTTACATACATTCAGTTGAAAAAATATTTTTAAAATATATGTCAAAATCAAGTGTTGGAGAGGACATAGATCAACAGAATTATTTTTGTAATGCTGCTACGAGTGAAAAGTAGTACAATCATTTTGGAAAAGTTTGGCCTTACTTTACAAGCTCATAAGTCACATTCCCTCTGACTTAGAAATTCTACTCTTTTGTGTACATCCAAGAGAAGCTCTGCTAGTACAAAAGGTAAGAAGTCCAAGAATGATCTATGAGAATATCACAATAGCGATAACCTGAAAACAATCCAGATTCACATCAGAAGAGTATATAAAAGGCATATTATATAGCTAGATTACCATAGAGTAATATATTCTATATTGTACAATGTCAAATATAGAATATTCTATAATATATATTATATAACATACTCTATTATATAAAATGAATGAAACGCAATGAAAGGCAACAATACAGGTGAATCTTAGAGATATAGTATGTGGAAAACTAACTCTTAAAGGATTAATGCAGGGATGTTCTTTATATAAAGCTAAAAGCTAAAAATACTTTTTAAGAATGCATATGAGTGAAATGAATCTATATGAAAAGGAAAGCATTGGACTGGATTTAGTGTGATGACTGCCTGGGTGCAGGAAGGCAGGGGGATGGAATGAACGGTGGTAGCGCTGCAGAATGTGGCTTTCACACTTAATGGTGGGTCCTGGCTTTGTTTTAGGTGGCAGGTTCACAGGTGCTTCATACATCATAAAAGATAATTAACTAAATAAACTAAATAAGTGAGCTGTGCATGGACTAATAATGAGACTATGGTCCTGTAAAACAGAATCCTCAGTAAAGAATAAATAAATATTAAACAGTATATCCTCTATTTAAATAGTTGTTTCAAATCATGTCATAAAAATTGCCACCTGGCACAGTATTAATTGGAAATGAAAAGACACTTGGTTTTGAATTTCAATGGGAGATTATTTAGAGCTCTAGGCTCACAGAGAAGAGACTAGATTTTTCTCTGTGCAGCTTTGCAACCTTACGGCATACTTACTGTTAATGTAAAGGAAGCTTATAACATATACTTCATTGAAATTATTTTGTGTTTTTGAATTAACAGGGTGGTACTGAGAAAGCACATAGTCAATTTTGGTTGCTTAAACACACATAGCTTAGAGTATCCATGTACAGAACACACCGTTTCATCCCCACAGTCCCAATTTTTAACATTGGCTTATATGTGACATGTATTTTGGTCATTCAAATCAAGAAATGTTACTAATAATGTCAGTATCCTTATGTGTTCATATGACTGAAAAAGATGGTAAGTGACCAAGTACTTTTCATGCATATATTTCCTAAATTAGAGGAGTCACAGTCTCAATAGACAACATAGGAGTTTTATGAATTTCTGCTTTTAAATGTACAGTAGCCTAAAAGGCAATAGATTAACAGATAAGCTGAGAATGAATGTTTTTATTGACTAAATTAGTGCATCTTCAGAGTGCTGTGGAAATCACACTCCTTTATGTGTTTGCTAACCTTTATAGAAATTTAGTAACATTGGTTGCTCTTGAATATTCTTCAAGTATATTTTTAATCCATTTAAATAGTAGATTTTATAACTAACTGTTTAATGTGTGCATTTTGTTTTATTCTTATTTGTTCTCTTTTCTCAGCCTTGCGAACAAGGACGCCGGATGAAGCGAATCCATGCTGTGGCTAACATCGGCACGGCGCTGAAGTTCCTTGAAGGAAGAAAGGTAAGAGAGAAACAAAAAAATATTAAGGAAGAATGCATGGGCATACTGATGTTTCCAATATTGTCTGTGGGGTCAAAACACTACATGTGATCTATACAGACATGCAATATTCTTGTAAGGTAATTATAGATTTATCAAAAATTGCAAAAAAAAAAGATTTCATGTCTATACTTCATTCATTATATAATGTTAAGAACTTACACAATCATGGTAACCTTATCAAAATAAGGAAATTAAAATAGGTATGATACTATTAACTAAAGCATAGACATTAGTCTACTTTCAACAATGTTCCACCTATTGTTCATGTTCCTGTTCCAGGATCCAATCCAGCATCATGCCTTGCATTTATTTAATTCAATTATCTCCCCCATTCTATGATAAGTCCTCATTCTTTCCTTAAGTCTTTTATGATCTTGACACTTTTGATAACTGCCAGTCAGTTATTTTGCTGAATGTCTCTCAATTTGTGTTTGTATGATGTTTTCTCATGATTAGATTGAAATTAGACATTTTGGGCAAGAATCCCAGGGAAGTGAGGTTGTATTCCTCCCAGTGCGTATTAGTGGGTATAGGGTTCTGATGTGTCTTATTACTGGTGATGTTAACCTTGACCACTTGGTAAGGTGGTGTCTGCCATGTTTTTTATGTTAGAGTTACTGTTTTTCCCTTTATAGTTGAGAAATAACTTAGGGGAGATAATTGAGACTGCTGATTTTCTACTTCTCTTCAAACTTTTGCTCACTGATTTTAGAATCCATTTCAGTAATTCTTTCTGTGCTGCTTGCCTAGTGATGATTTTGTATTTCCTTCATTCCTTCTGCATTTATTAATTGGAATTGTTCTGTACTCAAAAGCTGTCCTTTCTCTCCCATTTATTTATTTATTCAATTATTTATTTCAGTATGAATTCACATATCTTTATTTTATTCTATAGTTATAATCTATCACTATTGTCATTATTATTATTTTGTTGCTCAAACCATTCCAGCTTTGGCCATTAAGAACTCCTTCAGGCTGGCTCCTGCACCCGCCCTTTTGACACAGCCTCATGTTTTTTTCAAGCACTTTCTTATTTTCTAAAACTACAGATGTTCTAGGTTTAACTTAAATCCCAGGTCTGGAATCAACCACTTCTCTAAGAAGGCTTTGTTCCTTTTATTGGTGAATGGTGTTTAGAAACCAAAATCTCAGTCTAGGTGTGCTCATTGTTCCTGGGGTGTCATTGTTCCTAGGCCCTCTCAGTAGATAGATCTAGAAGATGTGTAAGTTTACTAACCCATGTATATACACATATCTATGCCTCTCTCTCTCTCTTTCTCTCTCTCTCTCTGTATACATATGTATGCAAGTTATACATATTTAACGTCTCCTGTCTCTGTGTTTATAAACCATTAGTTCAAACTGGTACCTCTGATTCTAGTCCATTACCACAAAGTTTATTCTAGCCTTATGTGTTTATTTATTTCTGCTTTCTCTGGTAATGAGAAACCTGGCTCTTATCTATAATACATTTACTTATTTTTTCAACCCTATGTGTATACACATAAAATTGTTTCAGAATTGCTAACCCATACCCCTGTGAGAAACAGATTTACAAACTGGAGAATAATATTTGTGTATAGTTCTTGTCTTTGCCATTACAGTATCCAGTCAAAAGACTTTTTTTTGTTTTTTTTGAGACAGGGTCTCACTCTGTCACCCAGGCTGGAGTGCAATAGCATAGCTCATTGCAGCCTTGAACTCCTGGGCTCAAGTGATCCTCCTGTCTCAGCCTCTCAAGTAGCTGGGACTATAGGCATGTATCATCACATCCAGCCATCCAGCTAATTTTTTAATTTTTTGTAGAGATCGAGTCTCACTATGCTACTCAGGCTCAAAAGACCATTTTCGAAATGTACTTAGGTTAGTTCTATTCTTCCCCATTCCCTTCAGTGTGATTATGTTATTCATTTGTCATAGAAGTAGGTTTGTCTGTTATTGTTTGTGTTCCATTTTGCCTGCCCGCCCCCCCCCCCGCCACACACATCCTGGTTGATTTTGTTTATTTGAGAGTAAGACATCACCATGGTTCTAAGAGCAAAAGTTAAACTTGAAAAATTGCAACCCCCCTCTCCATCCCTATACTTCATTCTCATTCCCTGCCTATAACTTAATTCTCACTTCTAGGTAACCAGTCTCTCTAGTTTCTGACATCCTTTCTGTGATTTTTTTCATAACTGAAATGTGTTTTCATATACCTCTTTCTTTTTTACATAAAGGATAGCATACTATAGATGTACTTTGCTTTTTTTCATTCAGCAGTATATCCTGGGAATTCACCCCAAGTCAGTTAATAGGGATTTCCTTATTAATTTTTACAGTTGTATAGTATTCCATTGCCTGTTTATGTCCCATAGTTTATTCAACCACTCTCTCATGAATGGGCATTGAGGTTGTTCCTAATACTTTCCAAATGCAAACAATGATGCAATTAATAACCACGTGCATAAGTACTTTCATATTATTGGAGGTGTATCTTCCAGGTAAATTTCTTGAAGTGTGATTGCTAGGTCAAAAGGTAAGTGTGCATGTAATTTTGTTAGATATTGCCATATTTCCCTCCAAAAGGGCTGAACCAATCCTCTTAGATTTAGCCTTTTCTAATTTGTGAGAATTTAGGAAGTCTGTGCCTGGCAATACTAAAATTAGCTTTATAAGTAGACATCCAGATACTTCTGGGAAATAGAATTATCCAATTATTTTCTTCTCAGTCTATATGCACTATATGAATTCATTTACTTCACAAATATATAATTGAATACGTTCTATAAGGCAGGAATACTGGAAAATACAAAATGAAACTTAGATTCTGGCTCTTAAATAATTTACATATTAATAAGTTGGTAATGCAATGAATCAGTATACATTTCAGTCAGTTGGCAAACTTCATGCCCGAGAGAGATTCCAGGTATTAAGATGGTGTAGAAAACAATCTTAGCTTCTTAAACAACATTGGACAGTGTTTCTGGATTATTCTAATCTCATTAGAGGGTTTCTCTTCCTCCTGCTTGCCCTTCATTAGTTTTTTTACAGAAAACTGAATGAAGCCTTGTTGAACAGGATATTTAGAGTTTTTCAGGTCATTCATTCTCTCATTCTAGTTGTGTGACAATAATGTCCTACTTCATTCTGAATTATATTTATTGTTAGTTGTGAATTATTAATATCTTAGAGAAAAATGTAATGACTTAACCTATGAAAGGCATTGTTTATAAGGAAGACTTGTTTTCACAGAAAACCTGTTTTTACAAGGTCCATCTTCACAGAACAATGTTAAGTAATAAAAACAGTAAGTTTAAAGGAATCAGAGTTTAAATATTATATTTACTAAGGACAAAAAGGAATGTGTTTGAATCTCAGAACAAAATCCAAAGAATTTCCCCTCTGTCCCCACAAGTCCCTGAATCTTTTTAAAATTCCCTCTTAAATCCCCCCACCCTCCAACTATCTGAAACATGTCATTTTTGGCCACTGTTTCTTGCACTTCTCTGTCCCATCGCCTGACAGGACGTTTGGCTGTAGGGAGCAATGAGTGTTGAAGGCTCCTGGGTGCCCTCCCACTTATTATTTTGTTTTCTTCTTTACAAATTAAAAGCTTATGTTTCAATCATATTTTTAGGAATTTGAACTTACTTTGTCCTCCATTTAGACTTTTTGCTTCAGATAATAGGAAATTTATTTAGGCCTCATATGCTTGTTGAGCTTGTTTTGAGGAATAATGAAGGCACTTCTCACGTTTTGCTGGGGAAACCCTACCACTGTGTTTGTTTTTTCTCTTGTTTGCAAGACTATTGAAAAAGACATGTGTTAGAATCTGATAAGAAGCATATAAATGTGACTGGTGAATGGATCTACCATCACTTTCCATAAGTTTCTTTCTCCAACGAAGAGTCAGGTAGATCATTCTAAACAGTAATGCAGGAAGCTAACCACGGACCAGCATAGTGCAGACAAGGGACATAGTGCAGATTCCTAGGAGGTCCATAAAGGTGATGCAAAGCAATGAGGTGAGATAAGAGTCTCACTATGGTAACAGGAGCATGGAGCAACCCATGCCCTGTCTTGAAGAAGGGAGCAAATACTCAGTTTCAACTAGAGGTATCTTAATGAAATGCAAGGACAGTGATCCAGGTTTTCCAATTTGTCAAGAAAACCCAGTAATCTGGATTTTTATTGAAATGTAATTATTTATATTTTAATTTATTTAAATTATGTATTAAATAAGTCAAGTAGTTGGCTACTTGCATTATTGTTGAGAACGATCCAACTAACACCTCATTGTAGAAAGCAACTGGTGGACAGTTGTGATGGATTTGTTTGTTCAGTTTTCCAATTTATTGAGAAAAGCTAGTAATATAGATTTTTATTGAATTTTTTGAAATTTATTTCCAAATGATTCAAATATTTTTTGAGACATCTGTGGGCCTTTATACATGTCTGCTTGAGCTGCCATAACAAATTACCACAGACTGGGTGGCTTAATCAACAGAAATTTATTTTCTCACAGTTCTGGCAGCAAGAAGTTAGAGATCAAGGTGCTATCAGGATCGTTTTCTAGGGAGGCCTCTCTTTCTGGCTTGTAGACAGCCTCCCTCTCTCTGTGTCCTCACGTGGCATTTCCTCTCTGCACAGAGGAGAAACAGATCAATCTTTGGTCTGATCAATCTCTTCCTCTTCTTATAAGGATACTAGTCTTATCGGATGAGGGCCCTACCCTTATGACCTCATTTAACCTTAATTACCTCATGCAAGGTCCATTCTCCAAATACAGTCACATTGGGAGTTAGGGCTTCCACATGAATTTTGGAGTGACACAAATCACAATTCAGTCCATAAAAGCCTCTGTCTTACAAAATCAAACTTCTCTAGATTACATGGGCCAAACGCACTTGTCTATTCCAGATACCCAAACACTAATGTGCATCAGAATTACCTGAAACTGTTAAATATTCCAAGACTTCACTACCCTAGTTTCTGGTTCACTGGGTCTGAGGTGAAGTCTCAGATTCTACATCTTTAACAAGTAGTTCCCAGGGGATGTGTTTGAGGCTGCTCTGGGGATCACACTTTGAGAACCACTTCTTCAACAGATTTCTGCCCTGGTTTTACCCATCAATATGATCCCATCCTTTTTCAGCCTTCTGGAAATTGTTCATTCTCTTTAGATGTCTCTCTATTGTGCATCCTACCCTTCTAGGTGATTGAGAATTTATTGCAAGTTCGATCAGATTTTGCAAGAGATGGATGGTTAAACAAACAAATGAACTTGTGTTCCATAACCCCATCGTGAAACACAGTTTTTAGGACAGAAAGTAATTATGAAAAACATTTTTCTTCATGAATTAGGAAAAGATCTTTGGGTTCTATAAGTCAAATATGTTAACAATGTAGTACAATTTTCACTGGGTTGGGGTAGGAATTCGAGTTATACTCAACAGAATTTTAAAAAATGATATGCAAAGAAAAGGAAATAATCTGTCCTCTATGGAATATGTTAATCTTATGGTTATTAGCATATCATAGAAATTTGTGGTGTACGGATGTTGAAATGGATACAGAGAAAATTCTGGAGAAGTTGCAAAACAGAGCAGTCAAAGTGATTGGTTAAGGAAATTGTAGTAGCTTCTGTCATAAAAAGTTAAAGAAATTCGGAATCCTTTACTTTCCACAAATATGTATTAAATGTCTTACACTACCATGTTTAAAAGAAGTAAACATACAGTCTATAGCAGTTCTCAATTTTTTTTCTGTCATTGAACCTGATGAATAAACTTCACCGGTGAGACAAAATCCCACGGGCAAACCTCAAATGATTTACAGTGATTTTTGTGGCAGCTTTTACTCTGCTCCATGAGGGAAAACTAGTCAATTTAAACTATTTATTCAAGAGTATTTATGGGATGATTTTGTATGTGATAACATTTTTTAAGTAAAACATGTATAAACTTCTGACCTTTATTGTTAATAACACTTCATGAAATCTTGGCTGAGAATCATTGAGCTAGAAGTCTGAGGAGTACTTCATTGCTTTTTTAAATTTGTTCAGGAATTATGAAAGGGATGCTGAGCAGTTGTTGATTGTAGGATATAGAGATTGACTGAGATCGACTTACAATATAAGTTCATTTTGTTGGGACTTAGCAAGTAGCCTTCTAATGGTTAGGACCACATTGAAATGAATAACTGGGGACAATCGTGCATAGATTGACACCTGTCCCGAAGGTTTTACAGTTATCATCAGCCAATAGTAGGGAACTGAATGCTAATAGTCTCTGGTTTACTGTTTCTTGGCTTTCCTTTGTTTTTCTTTATAATGTATTTCCAAAGTCATGTGCTAAATTTACTCCCTTACATTTTTATTCCTTTTGAACAAATAATGCCAATTTTGAGAGAATATGTATGTGTGTATATCATCTTTTCCCTTTGTTTTTCATGTCAGTCCATGTACAGAGGATCACCGGTTAGTACTCATTTTAGAATTCTTAACTCCTGATTTTTATAGGTAAAAGAGAACATAAGTTTCATGCTATTTGGTAGCAAACTTCAAAGTAAGTGCATCTTCTTAAACTATTCATCACGGTTTCTTTTAAGTTCCAGTCAGCCTTTAAATATAAAGAATAACCTTTTTTTTGTTTGTTTGGCATTTTAATCGATAATTCCCTGCATGGTGTTATATTTTTTCAACTTTAAACAAAAGAAATTTCTGGAATATATTTTATAGTTGTTTTTATTTTGTGCACTTAACAAATGCCCTTGAACTTTTCACTGAAACCATGTGCTTGTTTGTATTTATGGCTCACCCTACTTACTCCTGTGTACCACTGTGTAGGCATGACCAGATCTTACTGATGTCTAATAAAGTCCTAATTATTGTGTAGTTAAATTGGTTATAATATTCTAGTACATTACTAGTACAGTTTTTCTTTTTATGCAGATTAAATTAGTCAACATTAACTCCACTGACATAGCTGATGGCCGACCCTCAATAGTCCTCGGATTGATGTGGACCATTATTCTATATTTCCAGGTATTGTGCTGCGGTTCCTTTTTAATTGGTATAATGTCATGGAGGGAGAGAGTGGTAGACATTTCCATAATGCCTTCATTTGCCATATCTTTGGGGTTTATCCTCAACTTAGCAGACATGAGACTTTCACACATACATCGTTTTTTTCATAGCAGGAAAATTTCCACTTTTCCCCTGCAAAGATGTTGTACATGGAACCTCTCACCCCAAAGAACTCCAGCCGAGGTGCCCAATCTGAAAAGTGGGCACATTACAATGGAGATGAAACATTCAGGGTGTCCCAAAAGTCACCATACATAGGAAAAATGGGAAATTATAGCTAATTGTATCTTTATTTAGAAAATATTACAAAATTTTTCCTTTGTATGGAGATACCCTGCAGATGTAGAAGGAACTCAAGAAAATTTTCTTTTGTCTCTGGAAGGGAGCAGTTCTAAGCTCCTATTAGACACAAAGGGGAAAATGAACTTTCCGTGCCATCTAGAATAATTGTTCTAATCATTAGGTTTTATTTTATTAATTTGTTCATGTATTTGACCAGTGTTTATTACTGTGTGTAAGATGCAGCTAGAGGGGCAGTGGGAAGTACGAAGAGGACTAAGACATCAACCACGCCCTTTAAGAGCTTACATTTTGTCAGGGGTCTTAAGGGTGTTAACATTTATAGTTGGCAATATCCAATGAAGGAAGAACAAGATTATTCTTATATTTTTGCTGGCTGTGAACTCACAAACAGATTGAAGAGCTGACCAGCAACCTGCCCCAGCTCCAGTCTTTGTCTGGCAGTGCATCCTCCGTGGACAGCATAGCGAGCTCTGAGACTGCCAGCCCACCAAGTAAACGGAAGGTGGCCACCAAGATCCAGGGAAATGCTAAGAAGGCTTTATTAAAATGGGTTCAGTACACGGCAGGCAAGTAAGTACCTAGAGTGTGTCTAAATTTGAAACCCTTAAATAATTTGAGATATCAATTTGTTACTGATTGCACCTTTTAGTAATTGCAAAATTTGAAGACATATTTGAAGCCATTCAGTCTTGGCTTCAGCCCTTGTTTTACTCTTTCCTTAAATTAAAATATAAATATGAATCACCACTAATATTCTAGGAAATGCTGTAATTATATCAATTTCTTCTTCATTCATGTGATTGGGCTTGATTAATTAAGTTGATTAATCCTACATTTGGCTTAGTAGCATGAGAGCTGATTCTATTCAGGTCATTGTTCATAATTTCTGCATTGTTTATAATTTCTGTAGAGATTAAATAATCTCTACACAAACAAATTAGAGATTTAAACTTGATTATCTCTTCATAAGACTAATGAGTTCTATTTAATAATATTGTCAGCTAA
This sequence comes from Indri indri, assembly GCA_004363605.1. NCBI lineage: Eukaryota > Metazoa > Chordata > Mammalia > Primates > Indriidae > Indri > Indri indri. The sequence goes on from RJWJ010002116.1 coordinate 32,388, forward strand.
TGTCCACATTCTAAAAAAATTACATTTACTTTAATTTCCTGAAACTTTCTAGCAATTTTATTGTTAAATTGTTTTCCTTTGGTCTTATCTTTTATCGAGAATAAAAATTTCTTTCTCAACTCTAGCTTTATGAACTGAACATTTGCTTCTAGTTTTCAGTTTTCTTCTAGGCATAATAAATTTACATGTGTGTATATTTATGTGATAATAATGGATAGAAAATTAATACTCTCAAAATGTATTTTCTCATAGCAATTCCAATAGAGCTTTCAATTGATCATACTAATATTTCGTGGTCTGTTGTGGTCAGGGGCTAGTCCCTTTACAAAGAAATTGTGCTTCTGTTTGATTTTCCTAAACATTTAAAATTAACTCATTTTCTATCTTGTTTTGCATGCCCAAATCTAATCTGAATTTGATTTTCTACTTCTGGAAAATAGCTGTAAACAAGTACTAACCATTATGAAATATTGAATCACTAAACATAGGGAACTCTATTTTTAAAGTGTTTGAAGAGCAAAAATAAAAAGAGAAAAAAATAAACGTAGAAAAGATGTAATTAGTGTTACTAATTTGTGTAGTTTTGTTTAGCTTTCAAAGTAAGGTCTAGTTTGGGGTATGTTTTTATGATTCAAGTTACAGTCAAAAATATTTCTGAAAATAAAGCTTTGTGGCTCTTTAGAATCTGTAGTAGAAATTAAATAAAAGCCCTTCCCACATTGCTAGTACACTGTTTGATTGGGTCTATAATCAAACAGTACAATGGGCATTACTAATCTTTACAGCAACTTAACTGGACAGGGAGAAGAAATGTGTTAGGTACAAGAAGACTGGTAACCACGTGCTAACATTTATTGTGATACTCTTGTGGTTAAACTTTGTAGTAATATTGGTGTGATATTCTGCTGCCCATTGCTCCACGCAGCATTAAATGAACCAAAAATAAATTGATTTTCTTTAACAATATAGTAACTTTCATTTAATAATGTAGTAAACTCAAATCTAATGCTGCTGGAGTTATCCTGCATTTAATTTAGTTTCACGCATGCTGTTTTGGGTGTCAAAGACATACAAGAGTCTGATCACAGCTCAAAGTCATTCCTGCGAATTGTCTATTGGCAACATTAGTAGAAATTGTATTTTCCTTATTTGCGTAAATGTCCAGAATCATGGACTTGAGGGTCCTCCACCTACCAACACATCGGTAAGATCTGTTTCTTTTGTAGCTGCATAAATCGTAGAGGTTTGGAGAGATGACTATCCCAAGCCGTGAAAATTCTGTAATAAACACATGATTGTATTATGCTACCAACCTGTTCATAATTTTTTCTAAAAGCTGCTTTTTATATTATCCCAGTATGTATTTTTCAAGCAACTTTTTATCTGACATGTGTAAAAGATTTTAAAATCTGTATCCAATTCAGTATATGAATAACATTGTTCCTAAAATTATTAAGTATAAGATCCCTTGTGGACACCTTAAACATATAATCACATGCCTTTGCATTTGTGCATTCTAATGCATTTGACGTAATTCAGCCGCATTATCTTAGTCTGTTATAACCTGTGCCTGTACAACACAGTGCTGCTTAGCATTAGAAATGTGTTAGGTCTTTCTTTAAAAGATAATTATTTATTTATTGTTATCATTTTTGGTGTTTTTATAATTTTCCTTTTTTAAAATTTTTTCAGACATTTTTCTCTAAGTTTATTTTCCTTTAAAAAAATAAGTGTAAAAAGGTGCTTTACATTGACTTTCTTAATTGAAAAATCTAACAGAAAAGTCTAAATATGGAACAAGAATTTCTACATCTTGTTACCCTCTAAGATTTTTGGTTTGCTTAATTTTTCTCAAAAACAATGAACTGATATCGCTAATTGCACATCATCGGTGAAAAGCATTGGATTTTGCATAAGGACTTGGAGAAAAGGCTTGTACGTTTTCAGAATGTGACATTATTTTATTTTTTTATCACACTAAGGCACACTGGAATAGAAGTGAAAGACTTTGGGAGGAGCTGGAGAAGTGGGGTTGCTTTTCATTCAGTCATCCACGCCATTCGACCTGAGCTAGTGGACTTGGAGAAAGTGAAAGGCAGATCTAACAGAGAAAATCTGGAGGATGCTTTCACCATTGCCGAAACAGAACTGGGGGTCCCAAGACTGCTAGATCCCCAAGGTAGGCTGGATAATGGTACAGCACAACACAGTGCATTTGCATGTCTTACACCCAGAAATTGCACATGACTTCTGCAGTCAGGAATAAAATATGACTCCATTGCTCCAAACAGTATCAGCCAGGTGAACTGGACTTACTCAATATACTCAAGGTGGAAGGGAAGTTTTGGAAGTGTATGCGCAGGGTGTGGGGGTGTGACAGGATAGAAGAATTCTCTGTTTCTGTAACTCCAAAGAATCTGGGAGAAATAGATTGTAAGTAATCTAAGATTATATCTTTAAAATGTTGGTCATGAGATGCTTAGAAATGTTGGTAGCCGTCCAGTGTTTTGGTGTCAATCAGAAAACTACACAAATGATTGACTAGTATTTGTCATTTCAATTGTTTGGCATATTTTTGATAAGGTTGTAAATTTTAAGACTTTCTGGAAATGGAGTTAACTCCTTCAAGCCTTCAAAAGATAATTTTGATGCCTTCAATAAACTTTAATAAACTAAGTTGCTTGTTTTGTTGAAATAACAGTATCAAAGTGAATTTTCCAAATGTCACTGATAATTTCTTATGTAGGTTGACAATTATGGAAATTTCTATTAATAAATGCAGAAATGTAAATATACAGTGAAAGCAAATTATCCACCCCCCACCCCTCCCCCGCCAGCCTTCCTGGCCTCTGGTTACCATCAATGTACTCTGTATCTCCATGATTATTATTTTTAAATAATGCAAATTATTTTTATAGATGGGAATTCAGAATGAATTTTCCTAGCTCTAAAACAAATGGGGATACACTTGTGTTTCCAAGCGTAAGTTACAGAGACTTGGTTGGGTTTACTCTGGGGCCCTATGAGACCTCTTGCCACATTAGGATTCTGCTTTGGGCCTCCTACTTTTACTACAATAGCCAAGGACTTTCCACCTTATTTCTGGGGGAAAAAAAGGGAAAAACTGCACACATACCCAAGCCATCAACTTCAGAGGACGTAACAGAGCGGAAATTTTTACTAGAGTGAGATGAAAGAAGAGTATAAATGATTTTTTCATATCCACTAGACTAAAATATCTTAACATTTTCTTTGACGATCAGAAACTGAGGTTGCCCAAATACTAGTCTGTCTCAGATATAAGGCGATCCTCCATTTTCCTGGTGAGAACTTCCCCTTCAAAATTTATTTAGCCAACTTGAATGAATAAACTTTTAGGGATACAGATTAAATAAGACCAATAGCTATTAGAATAATTATTTTATGATTTAGTTATACATATACCATTCAGTAACAGCATATACTGTGCCAACTCATGTGTTAAATGTTTCTTTTCTTTCTTCATGTTTCCTGAGACAGTTGTACTCATTGTTCACCTGCATCTTCAACATCAGTAATCTTGTCATGTCTAAAATCACCTGTCAGTCGTCTAACAAATTTCAGAATACTTTATCTTTGTTTCATTTTAAATGGTGTGAGTTACAGCACCTTTAAAATCTTACATTGAAAGTCTCTATAAATTATATCTCAAATTAAAAGAAACCTTTACAAAATATTAGATTAATTTTATACTTTGTGGTGATTTGTTTTGCTTTTGCTTTTGGCTCTATCCATTGCTCTGCAAAATGTTACCATTTTTCATTGCCTTTAAAATGGTTATTTTAAAGACTTGTTTATAGAATTCCACACTTTCTTTATGCAGTCTTACCCCCATATATAATCACTAAACCTGTATAAATGTACGTGCCTGATTTTTACCAATTTTATTCTGTAAATGTCTGTAAGCTTCAAAACCACAATGATTGAGATCTCAGGCTGTGTCTCCCTCTAAGAGTACTTGACAGTTCAAAGTACAGTGATTTAGGGAGAATGTCCCACAGTGAAGAGGTCATCTAAGAAATTGAATATAAGGCATCTCCCTTTCTTCTAAAGCAAAATTTGTGATGGCGTTGGGGGGAGCTTATCTATATTTGGTCACATATATAATCGTATAAGAGGCTATCACTCAGCATCACATCTGTAAGCATTTTCATACTACACACTCACCCCAATTCTAAAATGCACATATTATTTGTATTTTTTTAACTGGTAGAAGGTCTGAGTAACTATACAGTACTCCGATTTCTAATTAATTAATGTTGTGATTATTTAAATGAGACATATACTACTTTCCTAAAAGCTCTTTGTTAAAATGTGTGGTCTTTCTTTTTTATTTTGTTAGAGACAGGGTCTCACTCTGTCACCTAGGATGGAGTACAATGGCCCAATCATAGCTCACTCTAACCTCAAACTCTTGGGCTCAAGCAATCCTCCCACCTAAGCCTCCCTGAGTAGCTAGGACTACAGGCGGGTGCCACCATGCCTGGTTAAAATGTGCCATCTTTCTGAGTCATAAAATTTCCACCACGTATCATCCACACTAAATTGATTTCCCTTCCCCTCAAAATTTTAAATGGTAATTCTATTTTCATTCTACATTTTGGACAGTGTTTTTTGGTACAATTGCTAGATTTCAAAGCTTGTATTATTGAATGCTAATTAATTTATTCACATTTGGCTTTGATTTTTCCAGATGTCGATGTGGATAAACCAGACGAGAAGTCTATTATGACCTACGTAGCCCAGTTTCTGAAACATTATCCTGACATCCACAACACAGGCATTGATGGGCAAGAGAATGAGGTAGGTACTTGTTTTCTGCAAGCATTGATAGTGAACGCAGTGATAGTGACTCGGATTTTTAAGTGTAGTGTTTCCAAAACATTAAACTGGAATGTATTTCAATATGAGAGCAACTGAATAAAAAGTAGATGCTACCAAAGGGGGAGGTGATTCGAGGAAAAAGTTTTTCTGGTTTGTATATTGGATATGTCAGAGAGAGCATTGCTAATAGTAATTGCAAGATACGTGATGCTGATGAACTAAAATTGAGGAACAATAGCAATGTTGGGAAATACATTTTAGTAAGTTGAGGATTGAAGTAATCGTGTATGTGTCACATCGTTTGCATGACTAGATCTTATGTCCCCTTTTTCTGCTTGATCTGATGAAAGGTAATTCTGACTTTTGGATTTTATTATATCTACTCACAGCAAACTTACGGAAGTGAGGCACAATTCGTAAAAGCTCTTATTATTTGCCGTGGTTAGATTTTTCAGCTTTTCAATAGTTTAAATAACATTTACATTTTTTGTATTGCTCTAATGACATATGTTCATTGTCACAAATTTAAAAATTGAGAAAAAAAGAAAAAGGAAAATTATCTTTACTTGAACTTCTAGAGAGAACTTATCCTAGAAAAACAATTAATATGGTGGTATTAGTTCCCAACATTTTTGTATGTATATATAGACATAAAATATTTTAACAAAAATAGAATCATAGTGTCCATATAATTTTATAATTTTCTTTTTTCATTAACATTATAAAGAACTATGCAAGCCATCATATGTATATGTAATAATTGATTACCCAATCTTAATTGTTGGAAATGTCTAATTTTTTGCTATTATAAACAGTGCTTTTATGAACAATCTTTGATAAGGTATTCTAAGATTCTTTTTTAGAAGTAGAATTCTAGGAATAACATACAAAATTTTAATGCTTTTAAACATGTTTTTCAAATCCCCATGTAGAAATTTTGTTCCATTTCACACTCTAGCCAACACAACAGAGTGCCCGCTTTCCTGGTCTTTAACAGCAATGCATATGACCATTTTCTAAATATTTTGGAAGTAGTATTGTATTTTTTAATTATAGAGGGGTGGAAGATTCAGTGCTGAATTTAGCAATAATCATAAGGTGCTTCTTCCTTTCCTTTCCCTTTTCCTCCTGAAAAGAAATTTAATTACAAGGCAAATGGGATCAGGGAAAATAATAAATGGAATTTTCAAGAAGACTCTGTCTTCATTACTCAGGTTTCAACTGGAGTTTTCAGAGCAGTTGAGATCACAATGAAAAGCAGTGAGAAAACCAAACATTTTAAAGTGTGTTTTCTAAATAGACTTAGAAACAGCCTAGGGAAGGAAAAGGTTAGAGGAGCATAACCCAAAGTTCTCAAGCAGGAAAAGGTCTTTTGCCAAGAGTTAGAAATCAGTGGCTTCATAAAAGAATTAAGCAAAACAAAGGTAACAGTTCTTTCCTAGGTCTCTTGGATGAAGTTAATCTGGCATTTGATAGAACTATGTTAGTTTCTTAAAAACTATAATTTCAGGAAACCTCTTTTGTTCCTTGCCAGGATTTGGGCACAAATATTGATCATCAGAGTAACTTATCTAGAGTTAGTAAAATAAATGTTTCTAAGAAACACCACAAATGGCTAAAGCAAAGAGTCCATGTGCAAATGCAAGCATAGAATGTGCAAATATTTTGGAGTCATTTGGGGCTTGTTGGTTTTTGACTGTATAACTGGACATGAATGTTGCTGTCTGAATAAGAAACTCTGTAAGAAAGCATGTTAGACTTATGCCATACAGCACAGAGAAAATCCTTCCAAATTTTCATCTGGTTTTCTTATCTGAAGCCCTTATGTTATTCAATTGAATTTATATCTGATCCGGTTTCTGAGTTTTTACTATTTTAATTTCTCTGACATTAATCATCTCTCCAGATTAGTAAACTCTGTGGCTTCAAACATCTAAAAAGCAAAAGGAGATGCTTTACGTAATATTCATGAGCAGGAATTTAATGCAAACAATCCTTAAAAATTTGAAACACACACACTTCTTTTTTTTTTTTAATCCTCTTGGAGTTTATTTAAAATTCAGATTCATGCCTCTTCCTGCCATTTGATTCCAATGATGGGTGGACCCTGGGATTCTGCTCTTTTATTTTAATTAATTGTATTTTTTTATGGCTGAATAGTATTCTTGTGTGTGTGTGTGTGTGTGTGTGTGTGTGTGTGCATGAGTGAATGAAAGAGAGAGAAAAGTGAAAGTAAAAGAGAAAAGTAGAGAGAATGCTGAAAGTTTAGCTGCTTGGAATTTAGGTGGTCTTCTGTAAGCAAATAGATCCCCATGTCTTTTTTTTTTTTTTAGAGACAGGGTCTCTGTTGCCCAGGCGCTGAAGTGCAGTGACACCGTCATAGCTCACTGCAGCCTCGAGCTCCTGGACTCAAGTGATCCTCCCACCTCAGCCTCCCAAGTAGCTGGGACTATAGGCACTTGCCACCACACCTGCCTAATTGTTAAAAATTTTTTGTAGAGGTGGAGTCTCGCTATGTTGCCCAGGCAGGCCTTCAACTCCTGGCCTCAAGATATCCTCCCACTTCAGCCTCCGTGAGTGCTGGGATTACAGGCGTAAGCCACCTCTCCTGGCCTCTCCATGTATTTTGAATGCATCTAAAAGTTACCAACTGTATAAAAGCCACAAGATTAATGGGTGCTGGGACTCTAAATATTGTTTTGCCCTTTGTTTTTCTCTTAGAAAGGAGAAAATCGAGTGTATAAATAGCTACATCCTTCTCACCTTATTGTAATTTGCTTGACACTTTCCCAGCACTAGAAAAAGTCATTACTAAATAGACTCTAATGAAGTTATTTTAAGAACATAATACTTTTCTCTCAGGTGACTTTTGCTAACAAACAGCTCCTCTTCAGGACCATCTCAAGTGCTTTTCAAACGCAGAAGTTGATGAGGAGTCTGTCCTCAGGGGCACACAGTGAAATCCCACGCTCACCCCTTAGAGAGGTCACGTCGACCCCTGGTACCATGGATGGACCAAGAGCATCCTTTTCCTCTGAGCTCATAAAAATGTGTTATCAGTGCTTTTCTAGGCATGAAAATCAACCAGGAATAAAGCACATGCCTTGATTACGTTCACCTGCTTATTCAGGAGAGCCGTCATGGGGAAAGCAGAACCTTTGCACTCTTGGCTCCAGCTCCATTCCTTTCTGTTATTAACTATGCTTCCAATGTGTCACATATCCACTGTCATTTATTGAGTGATACTGAATGCCAGACACTGTGTTAGGCAATGGAAATGAGAAGATACGTAAGGCATTTCTACAGTTGTCCCTCAATATCCACAAGGGATTTATTCCAGGACTCCCCATGGACACCAAAGTCCTTAGATGCTCAAGTCCTGATATGAAATGGCATATTTGCATAAAACCTACATGTATCTTCCCACATACTTTAATCAGCTCTAGATTATTTATGATAATGCAATGCAAATGCCATTTAATGGTTGTTATGCTATATTTTTGAATTTGTATTATTTTTATTGGTATTTTTTCTGGATATTTTCTATCCGAGGTTGGTTGAATCTGTGAATACAGAGGGCTGAGTATAAAATGAAGAAAAAAGAGACAATTAAGGAGACAAATACAATATAACGCATTTGGGTAAACATTAGTGCTCAGCTGTTACAGGATCATAGAGAAGTGTTTTCAACATGTGGTCCTTCGACCAGCAGCATCAGATTCACCTGGAAACTTAGAAATACAAATTCTCAGGCTCTGCCCCAGATCTACTGAGCCAAAAAATCTGGGGATGGTGTCCTGCAATCTGTGTTTTCACAAGCCCTCCAGGTGATGCTAGTGCACACTAAGTTTGAGAACCACTGGCCTAGAAGAGAGACCCCTTCCCCCTGACTTCTGGGTCAGAAAAAACTTCCTAGGGAAGGTTGTGCATGGGCTGAGCTCTGAAGACGGCATTATCCAAAGGAAATGGGAATATAAGTGTTTGGGCAGAAGAGACCAGAAAGTGAGAGAAGCTATGGATTATGTAAACATCGTGTACCAGTCTTTGTACTAGGTGTGTTACGTAGATTACCTCTAATTCCCACCAAAACATGGACAGGGTGTGCAATGATTCCTCAGGTGATAGTACAACAGTAAAGAGGTAAAAAAAAAAAAAAAAGAAAGACACACCAAGTTCACAGAGCCAGTGCATGGCAGAACCTGAATTTGAACCAGTTTGGCTGCCTTCGTAGACAGCAGTCCTTCCACTCTGACACATCACCTGTCAATAGGGTCGGTAATTTTACCTGTGTCACAGGACTGCCAGCAGCAAGTGAGATGCAGTAGTTGAAAGCTATTTGTAAGAGAAAAAAAGCATGTTAAATATGTTTATGATTACTTTGGCATTCTTACAAGATATGAAATCTTTATGAAAAAATAGGATATTTTTATTAAAGCAATGCTAGAATGGCTCTTGTTATTATGTGTGAAAACAAGGATGAAGATCTCAATTTTATTTTTCATTTTTGAGATGTAAGTGGTGGCCTTGATGCATTCATTCAGCAAATAACTTGGTAAATCTCTTATAGGTGCCCTGTTGCCAGGGCCTAGGAATACCACATTGAGCAAGATAAATATGTTTTCTGTCCACATGGAGCTTATGACTCTGAATATGATTTCAAATAATAATACAGACAAGTCATCCAATGTTATTGTGACTTAGACTCCTCGAATTCAGTCCAAATTAATCCCATCCAGAACAGTCCTCTGGGTTACAAGTGGCCTTGGGTTAGGAAGCAACCCTCAGGCCTGTGTTTCCGCTCCAGCTATTGCTCTTTCTGTGTTTTTGTATACTTAAGACATTCCCTCTTGAGCACATTTTCTTTACTAAATTAGTGTTACTTGAGGGGAAAAAAACGGAGGTAGATAATTTCAGTATTCAACAAAATAATTAAGATATTTTTCTAGCGTCAATTTTTGCTTCTTATTTTCCTAAAGGGGTGGGGGTGAAAAGAAAGAAAAATTTTCAGAGACAATTGGGACTTACTAAATATTAAGTCTCTTCTAGGATTGGTCAAGTATTAATCAGCAATTAAATAAATACACAGTTACTAATCAAATTGCAATGTCTCCTGGTTTCCAGAGAGAAGACAGGCTAATTTTAAAGGAAACGAAAGTTTGGATAGAACAATTCGAGAGAGATTTGACGAGGGCACAGATGGCAGAATCGAATTTGCAGGATAAATATCAGGTAATGTATGGAAGAGGTTTTTGGATTTTTCAAAAGCTTTTCATGAATAAGATTCATGTATGTCATTTAATCTATGTTTAATCTTTAAAATTATATTAATGAGAAAAGTCTTCAAAGAAAAATAATATGCATTCAGTTTGCATGAACTTAATAATTATATATCTATCTAAATAGGTGGTTTTAAATTGCCTTGTGTCCACGCTATCTATGGATCTCTGGGGCTTCTTCACTTTTCCAGAACTCAGCCTTCTAGACGATCCAGAACACAAACATGGAGTCATTGTTTTTATAGAACTCGTGGTCTTATAGATGTCATCCAACACAAAAATCCACGCAAACACACAGAAAAGGCTTGAGTCAAATTGAAAACTACTACAGAATAAGCTGAATCTAGTAAAGGATTGCAACACAAATATTTTGTGTGGGTCCATTAAAAGGACCAGTTGCTACTGTTACCTGCCTAGTTCAACACTATTGCATTCGAGTTGAGGTTGGTGTTGTTTTCATTTTTCCCCACGCTCATTATGCTGTCATTAATTGGATTTCTATTTTCAATTTCCACTTCCAAGATACAAAGTCTTATAACAGGTTTTCCCATTAAAAAGTTGTGATGTATTTTATGCAGCATTGTCATTTTTCTCCTATTTAAAATATCACTCCATTTTAGTGGCAAAATTAAATGTAGTGTATTCTATAGAATTTTCTACTCTACATTATATTTCAATCATTTGTGCTACCAGAAAAAAAGGGGGGCATAAAATGATATGAGAGTTTCAGCATGGCAGACAATAAAAGATTCATCTCTGGCATTAGTATGAGATTTTATATAATCATATCTATAAACATGCCTGAATTTAGATGGGTGATACATCAATATTATATTTGTTGAACTTGGCAAAGCAATAAATATGTGCTTATTATGCGTGTACTCTCTTGCTTTGCAACTCAATCTAATCTTTTCTCTCCAAAATAAAATTTTCTGGGATGATTTCCATTAAGAAATGATTAATCCAGTAAATCAAGAACAGACATGCAAGAACAGAGTGAATATACTTATTTAGTACATTGGTAAGTTTTAGTTTCAGCATAAATTATGGAAAACTAAATTTCAAGTTATAAAGTTACCTGTTGTGCAGATGCTATTTTATAAGAGGGAAACACAGGATTAGAAAAGTATACAACAGAAACACTCCTGTAGGCCAAAGGTGATCACTAGTCTCCTAAAACAGGGTTAGACTATATGAAATCTGAATACAGGGAAAATTTTCTTTCATCTTTGTATTATATACATCTGTTTCAACCTTTCAATAAATGCTGTATTTTCCAATTTTTCCATTCGGAGATGTCTGTGGGATAAAATTAAAAATTGATTTTACATTTTGTATTTTAAAAATTCCGTTAAATTAGAGGGAATGGAAGATGAAACTTGAAGTAAAATTCTTATTCACTATCTCCCCCCAGTGTTCTTCATGTGAATTTACATGTTGGTTTATAATTTTGAAATTCTTTTAGCTGTTTTACCTGCTAGATTCTGTGAGGCCATTCTCCTGTTCTGAAACATAATTGCACATTTTAATGGTATTTTCAATTCATATTTGGACTTGGAGTCACACTTTAGGGTGGGTTAATTTAATGTTACATGCAGAACTTTAAAACGACTACTTTTAATGTTAGTATTAAGCTATGGTTAAGTCTGCATATTATAAATTTATTTTAACCATGCTGTGACATACACAATATTTTAATGCCATAAAATTAAAGCAAAAGGTTATCATGTAAATGAGGTCACCCACAGTAAGCCTCTTAATACAGCCTTCCTTAAACACAAAATTAGGCATTAATTCAGCATTATTTTGATATATGTAATTTCTATTTGTAAATCGTTTGGTACTTTGAAGTAAAGCAACTATCTTGTTTATTAGCCTAGATTTATACTCCTGTTTACTGTCATTTCTTGGCAAACATATACTGGTATGTAAATTACTAATCTAGAAATGAGAAATCCTAGGTTTTAGTCCTGCCTCTATAACTTGTCCTCGCCAAATTGCTTCTGGGCTTCATGATAATAATGCACGATCTATGTTGTAGGGTTGTGGAGAGAGCCAGAAAGGATAATATGAGGAAAGCACTTAGCACAGGGTCAAGCTCACAGTCAGGGCTTGATGAATGGCAGCTCCTATTAGTATCATGACTGTCATTATTATTATCGACAACATTTATTGAGTGCTATCCAAATATAAAGGATTGTTATTTAGGAAATGTGCTTTCCTTTGCCTTTGCTTTTTTTGACTCATTGCCATATTGTTGCTGTTTTTCCTCTTTTAGTCATTCAAGCACTTCAGAGTTCAATATGAAATAAAAAGGAAACAGATTGAACATTTAATACAACCATTACACAGAGATGGTAAATTGTCACTTGACCAAGCATTGGTAAAACAGTCCTGGGACAGAGTGTCCTCCAGGGTAAGTTCTCTCATGATTAATTTCGTTAGAGCTTATGGAATTCAGTCAAGAATATTTTTCATCATCTTTTTTTACATAGTGATATTGTGTCAGGTCCTACTGCTTCTGTGTAATGGTGGAAAGGCTTAACTATGGGAGAACCCCTGTCCTCTTGTCAAGTTTTCCTATAAGGTACTAGAAGTGCTTGATCTAACAGCCATTTTCCTGCTTTCCCTACCCTACATGTGATATCAGGCACTGACTAGATGGTAGATTGAAATCCTGAAAGACTATGTGGATGACTTCTCACCTTATCCAACTTAGTTCTGGGTTGTTTAGAAGAGATGACCCTCTCGTCTTGTAGAAGATTCCAAGGAATGGAGCCTCAACACCTTCTCATATTCTGAAACCATGTTCCATCAACAGTTAATGATTTTCTTGTATTGACATACAATTTTATGTTCTATAATACAGCATTAATTCTTATCTGGTCATTCATGAATCTTAAGGAAAACTGCTCATTATCTTTCATATTAATGTTCTTCATGCTTAAAGACCAAGATTTCAAACCCCTGGGTCTCTTCCACCACTAATAGGAATATTTGTCTTGACCTTATCATGTGTCCTGTCTTTTGATAATCTCATTTTTACCATTGACTTCATCAAATAATAAGTTAGTTCCTGAACACATTAACTTACCACAGCTAACATGTCAGTAAGGCAGGAAATGGTGTTTGGGAATTGGATAAAGTGGAAGAAATGGAGAGAAGATTACAAAATCATAGGATTACAGAAAGAATCCTGAAAACTCATCTTTATCCAGAACTTTCTAGATAACCCTAATTTTTCTGGACTTGTTCTGATTTTGTGAAAGGTTTGAATGAGATTCTCATTTGACAAACAGGATACACACCCATGGATGCATAACTATTGCGTCCTTTGAGCATGTCAGCAAACTTGGTCCCTTCCCTTTCAGCAAAAGCCATACTCAAAATCAGTGGGTGCTTTATGCTATTCCCATAAGAAGAAAATTACTTAAGCTTCCAATAATACCCTTTCATGTCTAAGATGTATTTTGAGTTTCATCAAAATTTGCTTGTCACTGTAATTTTCTCCCAAGCCCCAAAGCATCAAACTTAGAACAGAGATATTTGCTTATTTGATATTTTTGAATTAGCCTAAAATCATCAACTTAAAGCCTTACATAGGCTTTAAAATCATTTGGGGGAATTTTAGAAATTGTCTTCTGTATTAGAGATATTTAATTTCTCTATTTTCCTGCTTTTTAAAATTTCAGCTCTTTGACTGGCATATACAGCTTGATAAATCTCTTCCTGCACCTCTGGGCACCATCGGTGCCTGGCTGTACAGGGCAGAGGTGGCCCTGAGAGAGGAAATAACCATTCAGCAGGTCCATGAGGAAACGGCAAACACAATACAACGGAAGCTTGAGCAACACAAGGTAAAAATTCTGTTTGGAAAACTTTCCAGCATGACAGTCCTAGTGTGGTTTGGAGAGGTGACCTAGTCGGAACCTATGCTGGCTCGGATCTCCCACTATCCATCCTACGCGATTCAGAGATGTCATACCTGCTCGAAGTTTTCTAGTTTGTATTTTCCTTCCTTGTACTTGTTAATGACTGTTCCAGTTCACCTGTTCTCAAGTTGATTTCCTGAGATATTTTCCAATAGATCTGTGGTATTTTTTCATCTGCAGCTATCTTTGTTATTTCTCTCGCTATATATTGTTTTCTAAAAGATAATCCCACCAATAGTATGTGCTCTAGACTCATCCCTGCCTCCATTATCATGGGAAGGTGGGCAAAAGTTCTTACATCCTGGTGCTTTAGTATAGGGGTTGAGAGGATGGTGGCTTTAAGAAGTAGTGGGATTAGGCTTTGACGACATCTTAGTCCTTTTGGGATTTTTTAGCTTAATGTATGGTCAGTGGTATATAGTGTAACTTCAAATATACTTCCTCTTTGTGTTTTGTGATGGCATGGGCCTAACTAAAATGCTATATTTTATTAACATCACATTAACGCCATCCTGCATTTTGTGTGATTAACTTTGTGTACGCCATTTTCTGTGTCATGATGGGGTTTTGCTGTATATGTGGAAAGCAAATAGATTTCTACTCCTGACTACACATGGGTAATTTATACCTCATATATATATATATATATATATATGTATACGTGTGTGTGTATGTTTTACATGACTGAGTCCCTTTTATTTTATTTTATTTTTATTTCAATAGATTTAGGAGATATAAGTGGTTTTTTGCTGCATGGATGTATTGTATAGTGGTGAAGTCAGGGCTTTTAGTGTACCCATCACCTGAACAGTGTACATTGTACCCAATAGGTAATTTTTTGCCGCTCACTCTCTTCCCACCCTCCCTGCCTCTGACTTTCCAATGTACACCACTTTGTATGGCCATGTGTACCCATTATAGCTCATATATATTTTCTGCAAAATTATTGATAAAAATATATTTTTAATTGCCCCAAGGAAATGGACTGCTATATATTCTAGACTGAATCATAAAGGAAATTCATGACAGATTTTTTTTCATGCCACTCTGGGACCTTATTTTTGGAGCTAGAGAGGTAGAGATTCAGAGATGTCGCGACATTGCAGTTCCCGACCCTTTCAGCTCAGCTGACTCAACCCCAGACGAGCTCATCAAACCAGACAGACACAGCAAGGTCTGACAGTGGAGACCATCACTCAGGGTCTTGCCTCCATTTCCTCCTGGCCCCTCCTCAGTTAGACTCGGTGCCTTCAGACACTTGGATTTGCAGATTATCTCTTATCCCCTCTCCGCCCACTGCCACCAGCACACACAAACACACACACACTCCCCCTCATCTGGCTACTCAGATGCGAGCATGACTTTGGTTCTTCTCCATCTGTACAAACACACACACAGAAAATCTGGGCCTGCTAGTCTGTACCTTAGCACTCTGGAGGTGGGAGAAGCTGTAAGAGAGCCAGAGTTCAGGCTCATACAAAATCAAGTCACAGGACTTTTCCTGGGATTGAGCTGGGTTAGGGCTTGTCCTAAGCATACAAACACCTGGCCGTGTCCATTTTGAGATTCCTAATACATCAAAAATAGGAAAAACTGTGAAAACAGGGTTATACAAATATCTCTTCAAAAAATTAGTAATTAAGCATGTGTAACATATAATAATTTCTCTGTATGTGTTATTTGCAATAATTGAAACTATTTTAACTGGTATGAATATTTGATACAAAACAAGTCACCTTAGAGTTTTAAATAAAATGTAGAATGTATACAAATTGTGAGTTAAATGTGTTAATTTAGCAAATATGCATTGCAGGACTAGGATGTGCCAGTTATCAGCATCGGGGAACCAGGCAAAGGGGAGAGGCGAGGTCTGGACATTTGTGGTGCCTCTAATCTAGAGGTTTGAGAACCATCATGTGTTAGTTGCTTATGTAATACACCTGAGTTTGATTTAAATGTTTCTCTATAGAGAAAATGTCCTGCAATACAACTGTGCTATTTGCTAGATAATTCTAAGATTTCACAGAAATACTAATTAAAGGCACACTATAGGCGGCATCAACCTCTGATGGAAGTGAGTTTTAAGTTTGACAGTTTGCACACTGTTGGTATGTTTCAGTGACTACATGATTAAAGACATTTCATAAGCCCTTCTGGCTCCCTTGAGAGAGAGAGAGAGAGAGATTCTGTGCCAACCAAGAGTACAGCTAGAACAATCACTCTGCCTAAGTGGAGTAACCAAGCCATAAAAACCAGAAATGAAATGAGGCAGGGAGAGACAGGGGGCAGGAGTCAGAGAAGATGGTTTCCTGAGACTGAAAAACCAGAAAGGACTAAAGAAAGCCAAGGAATACAGTAGACAACAGGAAAAAAACAGAGGTAGGTAAGAGCAGAGGCCAGGTTCAAGGTGAATCTCAGAATGATCTTTTTACTGAGATAGAAACTTTTTTCCTGATGCCTTATATTTGTGCATATTTATGGGGTACATGTGGAATTTTGTTCCGTGCATGGAGTATGTAATGATCAAGTCAAGGTTTTGGGGGTATCTATCACTTGAGTATTTATTATTTCTATTTGCTGGGTACATTTCAGGTCCTCTCTTCTAGGTATTTTGAAATAATATATCATACATTGTTGTTAACTATAGTCACCCTGCTCTGCTATTGAATATTAGAACTTATTCTTTCTATATAACTGTATGTTTGTGTTCACTAATCAACCTTTCTTCATCCTCTCCCCACCCTTCCCAGCCTCTGGTATCTATCATTCTACTTTCTACCTCCATGAGATCAACTTTTTTATCTCCCACATATGAATGAGAACATGTGAAATTTGTCTTTCTGTGTTTGGCTATTTCACTTGACATAGTGACTTGCAGTTCCATCCTTGTTACTGAAAATGATATGATTTCATTCTTT
The DNA here is from genome assembly GCA_004363605.1 of Indri indri. Taxonomy (NCBI): domain Eukaryota; kingdom Metazoa; phylum Chordata; class Mammalia; order Primates; family Indriidae; genus Indri; species Indri indri. The sequence goes on from RJWJ010002116.1 coordinate 49,377, forward strand.
TTTACGGCTGAATAATATTCCATTGTGTGTATATATCCCACATTTTTTTAATCCACTCATCCATTGTTGGACACTTAGGTTGATTCCATATCTTTGCTATTGTGAATAGTGCTGTAACAAACATGGGAGTGCAGGCATCCTCTGATATATTGATGTCTTTTCCTTTGGATAAATACCCGGTAGTGGGATTCAAGTAGGAACTTTTACGAGGCCTGGGCATGGGTACTTAAAGTAGTGAAGTCCTGAAATAATTAAATTGTTAATTATGAGATTAATTCTCATTTATTTTATATATGTATAAACATTAATTAATATTGATTATTAATCTATTAATTATATATAATATACATTAGTTAATATCTATTAGGTACCTATAATAAGCTAAGCTTTGAGGATGAGAAGTTTGAATCATTGTTAAGATGATTAAAAATTCTAGGTTTTCTCAATGGCACTAAATCAGTCCATCAATTTGATATAACTACTTTATGCTAGTATATTGGGCTCATCTTGGAGATGCACTAAATTTGGAAAAGCACAATTTAGGACTCACTGATATGTAACCAAGAATATTTGAAAATGTTATCTTTCCATCACAGTCTAAAAAGTAATTCTGATTGTTGTCAAGAAAACTTAAACATGCTATCAAAGTTAGAATGCTTGTATTTCTGTACTCCACCTCATTATTTTTAAAAATGCAATTTTCATCACTTAATACATAGGCAGTGTTTGCAAATAGAATTCAGATCATTTTTAAAATATATATTTCAAAGAGTTTCTTTGTAAATGGTTCTGCCAGTGGGTTCATTTTACTATTTTTCTAAATTAACTTACATGTATGTCAGAATGTATTTATTCTGCAAAGCAAAGTACACCTGTATTATCTTTTCTATTTTCCAGTTACACAAATGCTCGGTTGTCTAGAAAGATAACAATAATCACAGCTAACTATTATGAAGGATTTAATCATGTTTCCATTTTAAGTATTTAATTTTACTGAACACTTGACATGAGGGATATGAGATAGGTATTATTATCCTCTTTTGCAGTTGAGTAAACTGTAGGCAGAGAGAGGCTAAGTGATTTGCCCAAGGTCACATAGCTGGTAATCCTGGTTGTCTTAAGCACTAAGCTTAAAACATGCCCACAAAGCTATTGCATATAGTACTTGTAGAGTGATTATATTAATATATTAATCATGGTATTGCTTTGCCAAAGCAAGACTTTCAGTGTTAAGGAATCATGAGCGTAGCCATCAGACTCTGCCACTTACTATCAATCCCGTAAGTCACTTTCCTGCTTTCTTGAAGATTTTAATTCCTGGAAGGCAGTACATGCCGTAATTCTTAATAACTTCAGTATCCCATAGGTGATCCTCCCAATATCCTGACCTCTCAGTTTCTTGGCCTCCTCTTCCCCAGTGGCCCTGCCCCCACCCAACCATAGTGTTCTCGTCCCTCAGCCACTCACCCCATAGTCATAGCCTAGAATGATCATCACCAGTAACCATAACCCTGCCATGATCTCTTTGCCAAGCACCTCACTCTCCAGCCAACCAGCCTTCATCTCCTCTGCACCCTGTAACCCACTGACCCTCCCGCCTTTTCACTGCTCCATCCTCTTCACTTCATCGCTGCCCTTTGTATTCCTCTTAAATGCAGTGCTCAGTCACTGAAAGTCCCCACCTGTGTACGTCCTCACTTGCCCTGTCCACGTCTCCCTTTCTCTGCTATCCTGGTAAGCACATAATGCCGGCCAAAGCCAACTCTCCGCCTAGTTCATGCCCACACACACACAGCTGACTGTGGCTGGAGAAAACACACCCAAGCACGATGACTAACCGAAGTGGGTCGTTGCTGCTGCCTGGCAATCCTGAGGCACTTCCCAACGCCGTTCCCTCTCCATTTCTGGGACAGCTATTTCATACCTTGTCTCCCCAAACCTTCCACACCTCCTCCCCATCCTCACTCTTAGCTGATGACATTACTTCCTTTTTGTCTGAGAAAATAGAAGCAGTCAGAGAAGAATTTCCACAAGCTCCCACAGCCACATCAACCCACCTACTTGCATCTGTGCCCGAACGCTCGCGCTTCGCTTCTGTTACTATGGATGAACCATCTGTGCTCTGAGCTAAGGCCAACCCCGCCACATGTGCATTAGATCCCATCCTTCCCCCTCTCTCCAAAAGACAATTCCTGTTGTTCTGTCCTTCTATGTATTTCTCTCTCTCTCTCTCTCTCTCTCTCTCTCTCTCTCTCTCTCTCGGATTTTTCCCACCCACATCAGATATGCTGTTATTACTCTCATCTTAAAAAGTCTCTTTCTTAGCCCTACTTCCCCTTCCAGCTATATATTTTCCAATTTTCCTCCTTCCTTTTACAACAAAGCTCTTTGAAAACGTTGTCAATGTTCTCATTTTTGTTTCAAAATTCTCTTCTCCCGTTCTTTCTAGAACCCATTCCAATCAATTTTTCCCTTGCTACATTATATGCCAGATTTCCCAGGGTTGGCTTTGTGCTCCTTACCCAGTGGCCAAGTCTCGGTCAGGAGCATTTTACATAGTTATCCCTTCACCCTTGAAATACTTTCTTCATTTGTTTTCCTAGTTTCCTTCCTAGTCTCCTGGCTTTACCTTTCTAGTCTCCCTTGGTCTTCCAACCAGTATTTGTTGAGCACTCTCAATGTGCAAAGCAGTGTTCTAGGTATCCGTGATGCACTGTCCTTAGATACCTTGCCTTCCAGTGGGAAGAGGCAGATAAAAATAATAAACACAATAAATAAATAATTTTAGGTTAGAAGGTGAGGGGACAGGGAGTATTAGGTGGTGTTGCAATTTAAAACAGGGTAGAAAAGATGACATTGACCAGGTAAGGACGTCCCCACCTCAAGGCCTTTGCCTTTGGCATCCTTCTGGAATTTTCTTACCTCTCAGCCTGAAACATCCTCCTACTGATGTTCTCATTATGTTCTTCCTCATCTCCTTTGGGCCTCTACTAAAAGGGCACCTCTTAGTCAACCCTTTCCTGACCACCTCTTTTGAAATTAAAATTTCCCCAAAACTCCCTTTTCCCCTTTCCTGTTTGATGTTTCTCTTTAGCATTCATCATCTTAACTGTTAATATTATCCATTTCATCACTTGTTTATTGCTTGATTTCCTGCACTATAAGGTCAACTCTGTAAGTGTAAGGGTTATTGTTTTTTTATTTTTCTATCATTGTTTTATCCCCATATTCAGGCTCTCAAAATTTAATGGAGTCAATATTGCTAATTCATACTTCCTAGGAATTTGTTCATTTGATTAAATCTTAAAATTATTGCCATAAAATGGTTCAAAATATTCTTTTATATTTTTGTGTAACCTTTTCTGTGCCTACGGTTGAGCCTCTATTTTTTCCCAAATTTTTTCCCAATTGCTTCTTTATACCTTCTCATTTTGCTTAATCATACTCTGGCATGGTTGGTTTACTCTGTTTGGTCTCAATCTTCTCTTTTCATTCATTTTCTTATTGGAGGAATAAAAGTACTTTCACCATATGGCTGCATTGTGAGAATAGACTAGTGTAGGGATGGCGGGTGGAAGCCAGGGTACTGTTTCTGTAATCCACGTTGAGTGGCTTGAACCAGGGCAGTAGCTGTAGGGATGGTGAGAAATGGTTAGAGTCTGAATGTATTCTGAGGGCAGAGAAAACAGAAATTTCAACATTAGATATCGATTATGAAGGAAGAAGAGTCATAAATGACTGTGATTTGGGGGCCGTGCAACTGAAACGACAGAAATTCTATCAACTGAGAATGGGAGACAGTGAAGCAGGCTTAGGAGGAAAGATCAGGACTTCAGTCTGGGGCATGTTGAGTCTTTTTCTTTTCCAAGAGGACATGTGGAATAGGCAGTAAAAGAGAAGAGACAGGAGCTCATAAGAGAAGTATAGACTGGAGATAAAAATTCAAAGGCATGGGCATATAGAGGGATATTGACTGGAGAAATTAAAGAAGTATAGACAGAGAAGAGAAAAGATGGAGAAGGGCTGAACCTCAGGGAATCCAATATTGAGATCAAAGAGTAAAAAATATACCAGCAAAAGTCTGAGAAGAAATGACCAGTGAGATAGGAGGAAATCCGGCTACCATGTTGTCTTAGAAGCCTGAAGAAGCAAACGTAAGGGAAGATGTGGCATTTTCTGTAGAATAGGCACAGTGATCCTTTTTAGATGCAGCTCAGATCATTTCACCAATCTACTCAAAATTCCCTGCTGGCTTACATCTACTCAAACACCAAACATTCTTGTAAAGTCGCTTTCTGGGGCCCCTTCCCTCCAACTCCCTGCTTTATCCCGCAACCTGACACCCCACTTGCTCCCTTTGCTCTATCTCAATCATTTAGAGAGGTATGTCAATAATTCCCACAGCAGTGTGGATTTATCACTTTCAGTTTTTGCTTTATATATTTTGAGTCTTAATAGGTATGTTCAAGTTCAGGAATAATATATCTTCTAGTAAGTGGAAAGTTTTCTCTTTAATGAATTAATTACGGAGGGTCCTCAACTTATAATGGTTCAACTTAAAATTTTCTGACTTTATGATGGTGCAGAAATGATATGCGTTCTGTAAAAGCTGTATGTTAAATTTTGTTTGTTTGGGTTTTTTTGTTTGTTTCATTAATCTAATTTTTCAATTTTTTTAATATTTTATTTTTTAATTTAAGCATATCATGGGGGTACAAATGTTTAGGTTACATGTATTGCTTTTGCCCCACCCAAGTCAGAGCTTCAAGTGTGTCCATCCCCCAGATGGTGTGCACTGCACCCATTAAGTGTGAATATATTCATCCTCTCCTCCCTTCTCCCACCCTCCCGACACCCAATGAATGTTACTGCTAGGTGCACTTAAGTGTTGGTCAGTTAAGTCAGTTAATACCAATGTGATGGTGAGTACATATGGTGCTTGTTTTTCCATTCTCATGATACGTCACTTAGGAGAACGGGCTTCAGCTCTATCCAGGATAATACAAGTGGTACTAGATCACCATTGCTTTTTGTGACTGAGTAGAACTTCATGGTATACATATAGCACATTTTATTAATCCACTCATGTACTGATGGACACTTGGGTTGTTTCCACATCTTTGCAATTGTGAATTGTGCTGCTATAAACATTCTAGTGAAGATGTCTTTTTTATAGAATGTCTTTTGTTCCTTTGGGTAGATGCCCAGTAATGGGATTCCTGGGTCAAATGGTAGTTCTACCTGTAGCTCTTTGAGGTATCTCCTTATTACTTTCCATAGAGGTTGTACTAGTTTGCAGTCCCACCAGCAGTATATGGATGTTCCTATCTCTCTGCATCCATGCCAACATTTATTGTTTTGGGACTTTTTTATAAAGGCCATTCTCACTGGAGACAAGTGATATCTCATTGTGATTTTGATTTGCATTTCCCTGATGATTAGAGATGTTGAGCATTTTTTCATATGTTTGTTGGACATTGATCTATCTTCTTTTGAAAAGTTTCTATTCATGTCCTTAGCCCACTTTTTGATAGGGTTTTTTTTATTTTTCTTGTTGATTTTCCTGAATTCTATATAGATTCTAGTTATCAGCCCTTTATGGGATGTGTAGCATGCAAATATTTCTCCCATTCTGTAGATTGTCTGTTTGGCCTCATGATAAGTTTCCTTGCCTGTACAGAAGCTTTTTAAATTTAATCAGGTCCCATTTATTTATTTTTGTTGCTGCTGTGATTGCCTTTGGGGTCTTCTTAATAAATTCTTTCCCTAGGCCAATGTCTATAAGAGTTTTTCCAACATTTTCTTCTGGAATTTTTATAGTTTCATGCCTTAGGTTTAAGTCTGTTATCCACCATGATTTCATTTTTGTGAGAGGTGATAGGTAAGGATCCTGTTTCAGTCTTCTACATGTGGCCATCCAATTTTCCCAGCATCAATCATTGAATAAGGATTCTTTTTCCCCAGTGTATGTTTTCATCTGCTTTGTCAAAGATTAGATGGTTATATGAGGATGGTTTTATATATGGATTCTCAGTTCTGTTCCATTGGTTTATGTCTCTGTTCTCGTGCCAGTACCATGTTGTTTTAGTTACTATAGCCCTGTAGAATAACTTGAAATCTGGTAAATTGATGCCTCCCAATTTGTGCTTTTTGCTTATGATTGCTTTTGCTATATGGGATCTTCTCTGGTTCCATACAAAGCATAGAATGATTTTTTTCTAGATCTGCAAAAAATCATGTTGGCGTTTTAATAGCGATTGCATACAATCTGTAGATCACTTTGGGTAGTATAGACATTTTAACAGTGTTGATTCTGCTGACCCATGAGTATGGTATGGTTTTCCACCTGTTTATGTCCTCTGCTATTTCCTTCCTCAGTGTTTCATAGTTCTCCCTATGGAGGTCTTTTACCTCCTTAGTTAAATATATTCCTAGGCATTTTATTGTCTTAGTTGCTGTCATAAAGGGTATTGAGTCTTTGATTTGATTTTTAGTTTGACTGTTGTTGGTGTAGAGGAATGCTACTGATTTCTGCACATTGATTTTGTAACCTGAGACTTTGCTGAATTTGTTTATCAATTCCAATAGTCTCATGGCAGAATCTTTGAGGTTTTCTAGATACAAGATCATATCATCAGCAAAGAGCAATAGTTTGACCTCTTCTGCCCCCATTTGGATGCCCTTGATTTCCTTGTCTTGCCTGATTGCTCTGACTAGGACTTATAGCACTTTGTTGAATAGAAGTGGTGATAGAGACTTTGATCTTTTCTCAGCTAACAATATGTGGTATGATATTCTTTCACCAGATATTCAAAACTTTATTATAAAATGGGGTTTCTATCAGATGATTTTTGCCCAACTGTAGGTTAATGTAAGTGTCTTGAGCATGTTTAAGGTAGGCTAAGTTAAGATACAATGTTTGGTAAGTTGGGCATATTAATTGGACTTCTGACTTACAATATTTTCAACATACACTGGGTTTATCAAGATGTAACCGCACCACAAATCAAGGGGCATCTGTAATTATAGTGACTTCTGTTCTTTAATCTATTTTGGCTGATATGAATACGCTTATATGGGCTTTCTTTGAGTATTTGCCTGACATGTTGTTTTCCATTTTATTAATTTCAAACTATCCATGTTCTTAATGATTAGGTATATCTCTTAAGGCAGATAGTTCTATTTTTTTGTTTGTCCTATCTGACAATCTCTGTCTTTTAACTATTAATAGTAAATTTATACTCCATTCACATTTGTTTGTTATTACTGATATACTTGAATTTGTTTCTGTCTCTTTGCTATTTGTCCTACTTTTACTTTTTTTCTACTTTCTTGCTATTTACAAGTTGATTAAGGAGATTTTGTATGCTTTTTTGTTTGCTTGCTCATTTTTCTTATTCCATAGTCTTCTCTCTATTGGCTTGAATGTTATAAACTCTAGTTTTGTACAGAATGATTGCCCTTAAAATTTGACCATGGATGCTTAACAAAATTGCAACTTAATCAATATCTTAATCTCTTCTTGATTAATATAAGGAATTAAGAATACTTTAACCAGATCATTCTCCTTTTAACTTCCATACTGTTGTTGTCAAGCATGAAATTACTGACATTTTTCTAGCACCATAAATTTGTCGTTACTGCTGGTGCTCACTCATGGTGGCTTGTTTCCTTCTGTTGGTGATCTTTGCTTTTCTCCTATTGTATCTGCATTTGCTAATAACTGGACCATGTTAGCCCTCATTGAGGGTTCTGGCTAAATAGAGGAGATCCCATTTCAGTGTTCTCTCCCTGTTCATATTCTAAGAATCAATCACCTGCAGCAACGGTATAGATATTTAACCAATCTGGATTTTTAAATTTGATTTTGCACACAGGTCTGTGATCCAGTTTTGGGTCATGTATTACTGAGAATGAGACACCTAAAAGATTTCACTCATGTCCTATAAACTCGACGAAGTGGATTAAAATCATAAATTTTGCCTGTCATCTAGCTCTTTTATAGCGAGAGGGTCTTTCAGAGGAATCAGTGATATCATGTCAGCTGCAGAAGTTCTTTTATCATATGTGTGAAAATGTTTTTGTTTGCTTTGATATTTTGTAAAGATATTTCGATATAGTAGATATTAAAAACTGTTGCATAAAACAAATCAGCGAGCTAAAGTGATAGCTCCAAGTTTGTTCTGCAGTCACTTGAGGGAGTTTCAGCTCAAACCATAAGCCATAGAAGTGTATCTGGATGTAATGAGGAGGTAGTGAGTGACTAAAATACTCATTGTCAATAGCTGCTCTAAGAATAGTCCTTGTTTTTCTGTTCCCTTGCATTTAGCTCTTGGCTGCATGTAGTGCCCTCCATTGAGGCACAAATGATTTGTGACATCTGCGCAGTTACCTGTATGTCAGGATAGAAATAGTTTGGCCCTGAGGTTTATTACAATGTTAAAATATCACTTATGTGGAAAACATATATGACCTTAAAGTTTTAATTTATAGTAGAAGGGTCTTCATTTGTCCCTTCCATCAAGTGTGACTCTTGGTTTTAGGCTGTTTTTGCTTCTGTTTGCTCCAATTAAGCCACTAAATCCAGTTTGAGAGAAAAATATTAATTTTTGTTTATTAGTTTGGTGGACTGCTGTGTCTTACTTGTTAATAAGTGACACATCATTGGGTATTACATTTATTGAGCTCTTGGAGCACAGACTAAGCTCTAAAAAATAAGGCATGAATCTCCTTTCACCTCACTCTTGCCTTGCTACTGTGTGAGAAATTAGCTAGGGATCATGAAATACATGTACATCTTTTTATAAATAAGTTTGTAGATGGTGAAAAACACAGAAAACAAATCAAGGAAGATTCAAATTATCCTAAATAAATGAATCAAACCTGCAGAATTCTATACAGTCTAAAAAGAATATTTATGAACATCATATTTGGTCTTCCCACTGTGCTGTCTATGGGACATTCCCTGAGCTTGTTTGAAATTTTCTAACCAAAAGGGTATTTTCAAAATATGTTATAATATGATTGAGTTACTTTAGATGACAAGGAAATATCACTTTATACTAGCCTGCATACATTCAAAATAAAATAGCAATAGAGAATCTAATCTCTTTTACCATTAAAGGTTTAAATTTATTTTGCCTAGTTTTAAGCTTTTAAAAAGCATCATATCCAAAATCAAGAAAGGAAATCAAGAAAAATCAAGAAAATTTTAATCAAGAAAACACTAAAATCATTGTTTATAGCAGTAATTACATTTTCCTTTGGATCATGTGCCTTTAAAATGTCTGAATGCATTGCTGTGCAAGTGTCATGTGTGTTTAAAAGATGCATAATTATTAGATACAGCTCTAGCATAGTGTCTTAAACACAAGCACCAGCTCCTGTTCAAGGTAAGAGGTTGTGACGGGCACCAAGCTGCCTACGAATGTGGCAGCAGGATCAAATTGTTGAATACATTGACTCATCCGTGCAGGCTGAAAATTATGCTTCTTAGCCTGCTGTGAACATGTTTCCTCATTTTCTATTTTTTAAAAATTGTATCTTAGGATCTGCTTCAAAACATAGATGCCCACAAAACAGCATTTCATGAAATCTACCGGACCAGGTCTGTTAACGGGATCCCAGTGCCACACGATCAATTAGAGGACATGGCTGAGAGGTAAGAGAATGTCTGGTTTTAAATGAAGTCTCTTTTTATAGCACTAGGTGGATGCTTTTTACATTTCTTTTCTTTTCCATGAAATGTTTGTTTTTGTTTTTAACAGAGACACGCACATTTGTTAAATAAAAAGTGGGCTCCCATATCATATGCTAATAATGTCAACATTCTAATATATTATTAACTGAAAAGAGTGAATCTGAATGTACTCACAGCCTGGAAATCACAGAAATGTTTTTTTCATAGGCTGTATTTTTGCTCAGTACTGTAAGGAACATTATGTAATATTGCAAAAACAGCCTATAAAAGAAACAGATGAGAGATGTGTTGGCAGGGGAAAGAACTAAATCAAAGACTTCAATCAATCATGTTTTGCTTTTAAACCCAGAACTAGAAAAGGAATCAGGTCTCTTCGTAATGATCAACCAGAGTTTAGAAGACCCTGTGGCTGCATTATATTTAAGGCCGGCATGTAACAGGTTGAGTAAGCATCATCCTGTTACTATTAGTTACATTCTGTAAATTCTCCATGTTTTATTTCTAGGTTTCATTTTGTTTCCTCCACATCAGAGCTACACCTAATGAAAATGGAATTTCTGGAATTAAAGTACCGTCTGCTCTCACTGCTGGTTCTTGCAGAGTCAAAGCTGAAGTCTTGGATCATTAAGTATGGGAGGAGAGAGTCAGTGGAGCTGCTTCTACAAAACTACATCGTAAGTCCCCGGTGCTTTGTCAGAAAAATCAGATGACCCATGGATTTAGCACCTAACACCTACCGGTTTATTTAATGCTGTTTAATCTTGAATTTAAACATAAAGATACCTATGTGTTAAATGCGTTAGATATGAAATAAGTTTATAAGCTTTTCGCAATCATCTGAAATATAAACCTATATTCTTTGGAGTTTGATTCTTTAAAACCCCCTAGTTTAGAAAGGTTTTGCTGCATTAATCATATTGAACCATTGTGACTGTCTTTATTGATTAAGAAGAAAAGTTTTTGTATTGCATACTCACATCTTTGATTGTAGCTCACTGTTGAAACTGAATTAGGATACTTAAAGATTATCTTCATGTGTTCTAAAATCCAATCATGAGTAGTTTAGAGCAATTCTCAATTGTCCAAATGAAAACTATCTATTTTTGAGAGTAGATCCAGTGTGTCCTTTTCATGGTCATTCCCTGAGCTTCACTGTTCCTTGTGTGCACCCAGGAAGAATAAAATCTTGTCTAGGAATTTTTGTACCAACTTAATTTTTAAACATTACCTCAAATTTTGGGATATGAGTCTCCATAATCCTGTATCTACATAGAATTGTAGCCCTGCATTAATGAATGAATTGTGTTGTTCTGTAACTAGCAGTTTTCATTTACATGTAATTAGTGTATATATTTATTAAAGGCAGTTTATTTCTTAATCAATTAAACATGCCCTCCTTATGAATTTATTTGCAATGCAAATGTGCTCATAAAATTAATGTTAATAGGGCATCTTAGTCCTATACTGTTCCATTTATATTTAAACACAAATTCTAAATGATAAATCAATGCACTTTGAAACTATGAGCCCATTTATAACCTGATTAGTCACAGTGTCTCTGTAACAAGTCGTGCTCGAATACTTATTGAAATCATATTTTTACTGAAGCATCTTAGAACCATTATCTATTTTTCTGCTTTTTAATTTCATTTTCTAAGTGATGAGTGAACAACATGTATTTGAAAAAGAAAAGATTTAACTCGTTTCGGTAAAATCTTTTTCTAGGTTTACTAAAATTGTCTAGGAAACATTTGTCAAAAACTGTGAAATCTGGTATGGTATGTTCCTGTATATGTTTTAAATTATTTTAGAAAGTAATGGAAAATCCAAATCCAGTTTCTTAAATTCAAGCAATTACGTTAGTCCTTTAAATATTAAATACAGTTATGCATTCATGTTTTCAGGTTTAGTCATGTCAAATGATCTACTCTGAGCCAAATAGGTAATTACATAGGATCCATTCTTTGTTCTAGCTATTTAAGAACAGCCAATCAAATTTAAACATCTAATGGGACTGTTCCACCAGCTTAATGTTCCAATACAATGATGTTAATAATTCTCTTTGAACTTCTCAAAGCATATATAAATAGAGAATTATTATTGATGGTAAAAAGTTAATACTTCCTGCCTACTCCATAAAGTTAAAGAGAAGTTCACTAAGCTGCTAATTTTAAACTGCTTTGTAACTTTCACAATTATTTCTAAAGTTGCTAATTACCCTACATATAATACATAGGATATATCAATAAACATTTCCTGCTATTCTCACCACTTAATGAAGAATATCTATTTATCACTGATTTTTTTTCCATGAAGAGTTTTAAGGCACTTTTTTGCTTGGTTTCGATGACTGTGGGGTGTTGAGTGTTGCCCAAGTGCCAAGAGTTTTGCATGCACCATCTTTCATCTCAATGATGGCCCTACAGGCTAAGTATTTGCACATTAATTTATATGCTGAGGAAACCGTGTAGAAGCACTGAGGCTTCATAAACTCAAGTTTCATGCTTCAGGTGGCAAAGTAGGTTAGATGTAGAACCAGAATTTGAATCTAAATCTTTCCAAATCAAAAGCCTTTGCACTTAAGTACTGCATATTGCTATCAAAAAGGATTTTTTAGCTTAAAAGACCAAATCATTGATGTGATATCTTGCATGTTAGTGAACTAAAGACTGTAGCTCACATAAATATTAGTTCCATTTAATATTGGTCCATATCTGACAGTAATTAACAGCCTGATAGTTGCTGTTATTTATGTCCTAGGCAAGGACATAAAGGAGGAAACTGATGAAACCCAGACAACGGTCACATAGAAATGGGTTTGAATCATGGTCCACCTACTTACTACCCATGTGACTTTGTGAATAACTTAATTTCTAAAGGCCTTAGTCTTTCTCAAATTTTTAATAATAATAATGGTGATGGTAACAATAGAATAACAGGAACTTTTCTAAGGAACAAAGGCTGACACATACTGTTTTCCTTTTATGTTGCATCCCATAGAGCTGCAGTCCCCAACCCCCAGGGCCACGGACCAGTACTGTTAGGGATGGGGCCACAGAGCTCTGCCACCCCTCGAACTCCCTCCCTGTCCATGGAAAAATGGTTGTCTTCTGTGAAACTTAGGAACTTATCCCCCACCCAGGTCCATAGAAAAATTGTCTTCCATGAAATCAGTCCCTGGTGCCAAAAAGGTTGGGGACCGTGGCCATAGCGCCTCCTATACTTTTGGTGTATTCTGGAAAATCATTCTCTTTAAAACAGACTCTTCCAAAAAGCATGAAGATTTTCAAATAAAATCACAAAAAGAAATATTGTAATAAGCCATATGCTGCTAATCATCTAATAACCAAATTAATATTCAGGCCATAAGCTTCCATTATCTTTTCCTTAGTCTAAATTCTCAATTCAAACTTACTCATTTCCAAAAAAAGAAAAATAGTACATTCTTTTAAGGGTTAGAGAGTTAGAGAATGCAGTTAGTTCCTAGTTCAAATATGCAGTTACTGAGTGCTTAAAGAATTCTTAAAAAAAACCTCACAAATGTTTGTTGTGATTAATTTAGGCCACATGCCACTGATACATGCTTATATACTGTAATGTAAGTCAGAAGATAATTGGTTTGGTCCTTGCTGTCAGAATTGTTGACAATGACCAAAACACGCGCTTCAATTTGACTATGGAAAATATAAGATAACATTTTAATCTTTCACAGAAAAGAAGAGCTCTTGAAATTATGGACTGTCAGAATGTAACATAAGTAATGTGAATATTTATTTTATTATTCATAATTATTTTATTAATATAAATAGACAATTCTAATAAAACCGCTCCTCAGAGTTAATTTTAAATATCTTAAATTATCTGGTTTATTTCCCTTGAAGCGAAATTGATGAGCTTTGTATTTGTTACATCTGTACGTACCTAGTAAAAGTAGAAATTTAGTCACTTCCACTCATATTTTGGATTTAGTGGCATAAGAAGTATCTCATTTTTCTTGAAGTACAATTAACTCTCAATGTTCCCTAATATCACTTATTTGTTGAACTTGATATCCAAGGTTCAACCTTATTTTGAAAGAATTAAACTAATCCTGTCATTATTATTTTAAATGTACATTTGTATTTACTTTTGCATTTTACTGAGAGGCATTTCTAAGTAGCTCACAGTAAAAAGGAAATTTAGCAATGCCCCTGCTAAAGTGATTCTATTAGACAAAATAATTCATATTGCTAAATGGGTTTACTCCATATTCAGGAAAAAAGAACCAAATTAAATGAACCAATAAAAAATAAAAATGACAAATAAGGTCTCTTTTTCAAAAATTAATTACCTAGTTTTCCTAATAAGAAAGCTCAAAAATTATGAATCCCTCTGACATTTGTAAAATATCCTCTCCTCTTTCCTGCATCTTGGACCGAAAATGAAATAAGTTTTTCTCTCTTGTTCATTTTTAGTTAATTTGTAAACTACTCTAGCAAACACATGTTGAAGTCTTCCTGTACAGCACAGGCACTTTTTCCCATTTGTTTGACACTTAGGGCAATTGTCTTCCCACTAGCTTCTGAAATTTGCACCAAAACTAAATGGAGACTATTTTTTAGACTTTGCCAAATATAATTCTTTCTTCAGTTTCTTACACGGTGTCTTGAACATTAGGTATAATTTCCCATTTTTGATCAAATTGTGATTTGCTTGGTTGGTTAAATTATTCAAGATTTAAATTCTAGTAAATTACTCTTTTCCCATCTGGGGAGTAAGAATAAGATGTAAAGCTAAATAATGAATTAATCAGACTATTATCGTCTTACTTTATTCTTAAACAAAAATAATAAAGCTATTAAAGTCATTGAATAAAGTATTCACCATGGAACTTCTCGTTCGAGGTAACTCACGGCTTTCTCTATTCACTGTATTCCTGAAGAATAGTTAATGTGTAAGTAAATGCTTTATAAACATAAAATGATATGAAATGTATTATAGATACAATGTTTTTAAATATTATCTTGAAACATGATAAACATTTACCAGTAAAAATCTAGGAGTGTCTGAAATTGCTGTTATGAATAATTTTGCCTATGCACACAAGCATCTTACATCTGTATATTAAGCATTCATCAGCATACTGTACAGGACTTCAGCTGATTTTGCATTTTGTGATAGTGATGCTGATACATCCAAATCATAGGAATTCATTATACTGTTAAAAGAAATTCCTTTAGTGATATGTTGTAAACTATAATTGCATTAATTTTCTACTTTAGAGGAATAAGAATAATCTTTGAAACAGGAGTAATTGCATATTTCTTGGACTTACCAATGATAAAATTTACCTAAACATTTATTGTTGTGTTCTCAATTTTATACTGTCCATTTGCTGATAGTGACTCTACTACATATGTAAATTACATATAGATATATAGACATGTCTTATCTGTAATTTTTATACTAAGTAATTGAAATATGAGACCATAGAGAACATGGGTGGAATATATGATTATTTAAAATTTTTCTACTTAACCTTTTAAGGGAAGTGTTTGTGCACTGTGTTATTTATTTATAATTTGAAGTTCCTCAAAGCAGTCATTCACCAGGATTAATATTGAAAGAGCAACACAATCCCACAACTAAAACACAGTGGGACACTTTAAAATGTTCTTCCAGATTTAGTGCTTTCTAAATGTTAGACTCAGGTTCCCTGGATAAATTTCTCTCTTTGAAAAGCAACCCCCTGGGTGGTGAACAAAGGGAATATTTTCTCAATCTAGTGCTGAGTTAGGATTTAAAACGTAGAATTAATTTAAATGTTCAGAATGATCTTAGGTTATTTGTGGCAGTGGAATCAGTTTTGTATTTTCAAGAAGTGTGAAGTTGACAAATTTGGGTAAAATATCCATATAGCTATATTGAAGAAAATTGACTTTGGCATTTCTACATAAGCCTAATGTTTTCTATCTTCTAACTATCCCTCCTTTTCTAGTCTTTCATAGAAAATAGCAAGTTCTTTGAGCAATATGAAGTGACATACCAGATCTTGAAACAGACAGCTGAGATGTACATCAAAGCAGATGGTTCAGGTAAAGCATGCTACACGATTTGTTGCAGTGTTACTGCAGTAGAATTAGAATCTGTAGGTTTCTGTGTGGTCCGGTCATTTTTTTTTTTTCTCTGCAGAATCTTTGTATGACCATGCCATTGGCCTGGAGAGCACATATTGTATTCAGTCCCTTTGACTTTGTGCAATGCCTCACCTGCATAATCATACTCTTCTGTGTGTGTGTGTGTGTGTGTGTGTGTGTGTGTGTGTGTTCTTCTAAGAGAAAGCAAAATACACATTCATTTTCTAAATTGTAATTTTTCAACCTATTTTCAATTCTAAGGATTAAAGGCAAAAAAATTGGAATAACTTGAATGTGATAATCAAGTAAATGAGAGAGTAAATTAGTGTGAAGACATGATTTGTAAAATATGTTTGTTTTCAATTTGTAATTACATCTGTCATATTTGTTGGAAATGAACTCTAGAATTTGTGATTGATACTATTTCACCCCAGTGTGTAAGACTATAGAAGAAAGGTGTGGAGGATTTAAAATATAAGGATTATACTTGGTTTTATATATTTCAGTGGAAGAAGCTGAGAATGTGATGAAATTCATGAATGAAACCACGGCTCAGTGGAGGAATCTCTCGGTAGAAGTTAGGAGCGTGAGGAGTATGCTGGAGGAAGTGATCTCTAACTGGGATCGCTATGGCAGTACTGTGGCTAGTCTTCAAGCCTGGCTAGAGGATGCTGAAAAAATGCTAAATCAGTCAGAAAATGCCAAAAAGGTAAGATTGTTTCATGCAAAAGGAGAAGACATGGATTTAGAAATGAGAAATTGTACAGTGTAGCTCACTAGGGAGTGTTATATATTTGCAAGTGTGGCTCAAGAATCCTGACTTTGCCTGGAAAGTTGCACAGGTTAGTAAATTATTTCAGAACAATAAATATGCTGCTTAATAAAAGCTCTGTTTAAACAGTTCCCTATCTGATTGCTCCAGTGTCCGATTTTTGCGTTCAGAAGAGCAGTAACTGATGTTTAGCCAAATCCACTGGGCAGCAGAGGGCACCATGCTCACACTGAGGTCTGTACGTGAAGGGGCGTGTCTAGGGCCCCAGTGCTTGATTCCCTGATTTAAGAGAGGATGGAAACAACTTTGGCTACCGCAGTACTGAATCTGTGTGGTAGTATACACTAGGTAACCAGCAGGACCATCACGTTCTTATCTCTTTAAATATCCTTTTTTGGACGTTATCAAACCTTAGTCAAGGGTCTCACTCTGGCTAGGAGTGATTTCTTTTTTCATTTTTTGGCAGTGTAAGTGCGTGTGCATGAGAGACTTACTGTTTCATTTAATATCACTTACATGTAAATAGCACATGAAAGGAACTTATTTCAGTGCATATACTTCCTAATGAGTGCCTGGCATTTTCACATGAAAAATCAATTTATATATAAAAGATGTTAAAATGCCAGGTTTCTGTTAAGAAATATAGTACATACATTAGAATTACTGCTTGCTATCCAAGATTGGATCATCTATTATTGTTTGCACAAGTAGATGTATCATTTTCAAATGTTTTACTATTCTATATTTCATATAGATTAAATATGCTCGTGTAGCTGAGGAAGGCAATAACTATGTTCCCATATAGATTTTGGCTTTTCTGATCAGACTGGAGATGCCCGAGTAGATGTCATATGTGTTAATTTGATCCAAGGGAATATAACCGGCAGAAACAGAAGTGTTCTCATCTATTTATGTAGGAAGTCCTCCCACACATGGCTTATGAAATGAATTTTGAATTATCTTTGGTATCCTTGGTTTTTACTGTGATGTGTGTGTGTGCACACACACGCACACATGCATTTAATTTAAAATGAGTTGGAAACTGTTTTATTGCCAAGTATGTGGCAATAAAACCTTAAACAAATAAGAAAGATTGTTATTGTATTAAGTGTTCTTTACCCAGACATTTAAATTTTTTTCTTTTGTTGGTTTATCCCCATGATTGTTAAATTATTTTAATGTACTGTATTCACCTTTAAAGTCAAGAATAACAGTTCAAATTTTGTTTTAAATTTTTTTAGAGAAGTCTATGTATTTCCCTAATCTGTTATGGCTTTTATATGACCTTGGCACTGGTATTTACTAATAATAGCTTGAAGACCATGCACAAGTTTCTTACACTTACAGTTTTATTTTGTCCTCGGCTAAAAATATAGCGTAGATGTTCTTATAAAAAGACACTCAGTATTTCTTGTTCATATTTTGAAGCTCTTCATTAAAAATTTGCATTTTGAATTAGCTGGGCGTGGTGATGTGCACCTGTAGTCCCAGCTATTCAGGAGGCTGAGGTGGGAGGATCGTTTGAGCTCAGGAGTTCAAAGCTGCAGTGAGCTATGATTGCACCCCTGCAATCCAGCCTGGGTGACAGAGCAAGATCCTGTCTCCACAAAAAAAAAAAAAAAAAAAAAAAACAGTTGCATTTTGAAAGAGATTTAAGATTTACCTTAAAATTTGCACGAGTTTTAAAACAAAGACATTTCTCCTACTGTAGTCATTTTAGTATCAGTTATTAATATTTGGTTTATGGTTTACAATAGTGTGCATTCTATATTGTTTAGGATTTTTTTCGAAATTTGCCTCATTGGATTCAGCAGCATACTGCCATGAATGATGCTGGCAATTTCCTAATTGAAACATGTGATGAGATGGTTTCCCGTGACCTTAAGCAGCAATTACTATTGCTAAATGGGCGATGGAGGGAGCTGTTTATGGAAGTCAAGCAAGTATGTCTTTCAAATCTATAGACACCTCAAATGTGTATGTATTATAAATATTGTGATAAACAGTCTGTTTTAAAGACAATTTTGTTTATATAGGCTGGGCTTATTAAGGCAGGATATAGATGTGTTTAAAACTGGTATATTTTATGGTTGATTATTCATTCTTTTCCATTTCTAATGAAGGAACGTTGGAGAAATGCATTAATTTGATTAAGGATTATGTTGACATATGGAACCTACTTACATGGAATGATTTGTGTTTCAAATCATAGTTCATGTTTGTTCTAGTTTTTTCCTTTCAAAGTAATTGGACTTACTTCAAATTTATCTAAAATGAGAATCAGGAATTAGAATCTTTCTTGCCAGTTGACAATTCCAGAGAATATGTAAAAGCGAAGGTTGGTGGCTCCCCCAGGCACAGCTTAATGGCTTTCATGACATTCCCCCTCCCTTTTCTTAACAGTATGCTCGAGCCGATGAGGTGGACAGAATGAAGAAAGAATACACAGACTGTGTTAATACCCTGTCTACTTTTGCAACTGAAGCCCAGAGAAAACTTTCTGAACCCTTAGAAGTCTCTTTTACAAATGTCAAGTTATTAATCCAAGACTTGGAGGTGAGGGGTTTCTGAGTCCTAAAAGGAAAAGCCTATTCCGCTGTGAAAATAAAGATCAGCCGTTTACTCAGATCATTGCAAAAATTGTTTCTGTGTCTCCTGAGCATCATTTTGACGTGACTGCCTATCCTGATTTGTACCTGTTATAAAAAAATATATTGAATTTTTTAAAGATATGTCTTCATCATATAAGGTAACTTCAAAATAGTTTTTCAATTTGGAGATTTTTTTCTACAACCAGATTATAAAGCATTAGGAAAAAACAGGAGACATCTATAGCTAGCACTTCCACATAAATGCTTCCAACGATAAAGGATTAATTGCACAAATTGTGGTATGTACATATTTTGAATAGCCTACAGCTTTCAAAAATGAAGTAGAGGAAGAGTTTCTAATGACATGGAAAGATTTTATTTTACAATGTATTGTTAAGTGAGAAAAGCAAACAATGGTATCATTGTTTTGTTTTTGTAAAAGTAAAAAATGGATATAAACGCAGGAAAAATATTAATGATGTAATGATGAGATGGGGGCTTTTGTTTTCACTGTGTGAGAAGACTCTAAGTAACTTAAATTTTCATTATCCTAACATTTCTAATTTACAAATATTCTATAATGACAATGTGTGTTACTTTTCTAAGAAAAAACAAGCTGTTTAATTTTTAAAGTCAGAATTGCCCCAGATTTTTAATATGCATTTACATGTTCTGTAATGTTTCTATACTACATTAACATGGTTTTTCTTTTAAGTGTAAAGATTACTTCAGCTAATCCTGATGTTAACTTAAAAATTTTGGCCACTTTTAAGGGAAAGTTTTATTTATTTGTATATTATTACCTATATATATATTAATAATGAAGGGAAGAAAAACTGGACACTCCTGAAGTTTGCTATAAGTGTAGAATTTTAGGCAGTGCACATTGATTTTTGTCCCGCCTTCTGTGGAATCCTGACATGAAAAGGAAACGTGCCGTGCGCTAATCTAGCCGTTTCAATGATTCGTGCAGGATATCGAGCAGAGGGTGCCTGCGACCGATGCTCAATACAAGATGATTACAAAGACAGTGCACCTCATTTCCAAAGAGGTCCCCCAAGAAGAAGCTAATGAAATGTTCGCAACCATGTCGAGACTCAAAGAGCAGCTAAGCAAGGTGCGAAAATACTTTAATGCACAACACGCTGTGTGGTACCAACGCCGCCTTCGGCTTGCCTGTTACCTCCTCTTTCATCTATGGGCAAATTGTTTACTTGTTAACAAATCACACTTTGTTTCTCTTTGGGATTCTTGATTTAGTAATTTTGTCGTGAATTAAAAAAAATAAAACTATGACACTGATACCAAGTATTACCTCTGTTAATTCAGAAGTGCTATGGCATATTTTAATAGAAAGGTAAATGCTTCGAGGAGGGCAGCTGAATGTGATAAAACAGAGAGAGGGAAAGAAAGAAAAAGAAGAGGAGAAGGAAGAAGAGGGGATCACACATTTAAATGAGACTTACTGAGATTCCCTCGACATACCTCCACTGTAAGCCTATTTATGCAGTTTTCTGCTAGCATAACCACAGAGCAGTGGAAATTCTGTCCTCCTTTTCTCATGTCCTCAGGCTTAGACTATATATACACTCCTTCTGTGCAGGGACCTGGCTGGATGTATGCACTAGCCATAAGCCATTCCTATTCCGCTGAAGGATTTTCCTTAAGAACTTTGGAAGTTCCACTGGGATATTTTATCTATCTGAACCTGAATTTCAGGAAGATGATACCGTTTGCAAAGTCCACTTAGATTGGGTAATTAGTTTCTTATAAAAGAAAGAAGTGATTATATAAATGGAAATATTTTATAATAAAGAATTGAAAAACAAAGGAAAATAAAGTAGAAAAACCCATTAAATAGGAGAGGAAAAGGTCAAGAGAGAGAGTAACCTATGTAAAATCAGTGGTGGAGAATTCATGAAAAAATGGAAAAATTCAAAAAGCAAAACTGGGAAAAATCATAGTCATGGATAAAAAGAGAAAGTTTTATCTATCAATCTAGGATGTATTAGAAGTTTGTGTTCATGTATTTTAACATTCGAGATAGAATTATTGGTAATTTAAAGGTATTGAATAATAATGATAATATTGGCTGCCAGAAAAATTTGCTAAAGATTGGGTACAATTTAAAGTCAGCATTTTCAATTTGATAACTTTCTAGCAGTCAGGACCATATCTGGGCTTGTACATTGCAGCCAGAGCCAGGTTTAGTTTGTTTAGGGCAATCCCTGAGAAAGCAAATTGTGCCAAAATCATTGTGCCTTCTTACTGCTATTTTTGGATGCAGCATCTTGATAGATATTGTTTTTAAAAATTTTTTTAGAGACAGGGTCTCACTATGTTGCCCAGGCTGGTCTTGAGCTGCTGGGCTCAAGCAATCCTCTCGCCTCAGCCTACCAAGTAGCTGGGACTACAGATTCGATAGATTTTCTATTGCACCCAGGAAAGATCAACAAAGCACATCAATTTTTATACACATGGGTAGATTCTCTTGGTTTTGTTCCAGGTAATTTTAGCAGAATCTTATTGCAGTGGAAGGATAATACCTTTCTTTTAATGAGTATATTCTCCAGGCAGCATATCCCTAGAACATAAAAACATTTCTGCATACATAATTATATATTTAACAGTATAATAAATTGTTACCCTCCCCCTCTTTCTTCAAGGATTATTTTTAGAATATTTCTGATGTAGTTAGCATATTGTTGTCTTTATATTTTATGAAAAACAAAGAATAGTTTACTAACAAATACTGATTAATTTTCTTAGTTGTCTGAAAGTATTGGGTGGGGGGGCGGAATTCTTGGAGAATAAGGCAGACACTTTCTGGAGCTCTTGATTTCCAGGAGCTCATGGCGTCATCGTGAAGATATGTAGGTATAAGACAAATGACAGGTGAGGTCTGCACCAGTTCAGACTAGGGAGACATTCCTGGGAACCTTCATGAATATATTGGTATTTGACTTTAATGCTTGGGATGAGTAAGGTGTTGATAAGCAGAGGGTAGGAAAGCACGGAGCTGCTGGGAGGTAGGGAAGCACAAAGCCTGTCTGGGAAGAGTGAGTCAACAGGTTTGTAGGTTTGTCTGGAGTCGAGGGTTCAAGGAGGAAAGCTCTTGAAATTAAAGCTGGAAGGCATAGCTTGGTCTAGATGATGTAACAATAATTCGCGACTGTCTTAGGTCAGATTCAAGCTAAAGTGAAAATGAGTTGATGGTTTATGAAGTGGAATGTGATGCCATCTGGCTCACTAACAACAACCTTTTAGCTGGAAAATGCTATCCAGAGGGACGATGTAGGTGAATTTTCATGAGAAAACTTAGTAGCCATTTATTCGTTTCAGCGGTACAGCTCTATTATTAATATTTTTGTCAGCAAAAGTCAACAGTATAAAGGAAATATCATTAAAGAAATGTCTTTGGGTATTTGTAAGTACCAAATGGCAATGTTACTAAAGAAAATGTTCCTGAGAGCTATGAAGAGTGCCCTGAACTTGTGGTACTTATTGGCCTTTCATGGAATTTTTGTCTTCGTGTTTTTAAAGGTCAAAGAATGTAACTCCCCACTCCTTTATGAGTCTCAGCAGCTGTTGGTTCCGTTGGAGGAATTAGAAAAGCAAACGACATCCTTTTATGACTCACTTGGGAAAATCAATGAAATTATAACAGTTCTTGAGCACGAGGCACAATCTAGTGCTCTTTTTAAACAAAAACATCAGGTAAGAAAAATCCCTTTCAGGAGAAATAATTATTTTAACGCATATGTAGTAAGACTGAGGTGTTGCTTACGATAACAGAAATTCAGTTAGGACAAGAAACATGTTTCTAGAATAGTACTAGCAACTCAAAACAAGACAAAAATACATCTTGTCCAAAGATGAAAGCCCATGCACTCTGAGTGGAGGGGATTCGAGCTGTTTACAGGGAGCAGTAGGGCTGGTCCCAGGTGCAAGGCAGGCTCTGCTCATCTGAACTAATAAATTCACTGAGTCGAGCAAAATTAGGAAAAATGGTTTGTTTTGAGCACCCAGTTCTCCTTTCTATCAACTGGGCAATGGGAGCCAATGTACTCAGCAAGTATTTATCAATGTCTGCCCTGTGCATGCGTAAGCCGTGCATTCCAAACTCCAAGTGCAGAGGGTGGGAAGTTCGCGAAGTCTCTGTGAAATAAAGAATATGTTTTGGGAATAGAGCCAAATCCACTACTCCATCTTGAAACAAAAAGGGCACCCATAATCGAAAGGCTTTCTATGATCCTTTTTGCTTTGTAATTATTTAATTTTCCTATAGTGTCTTTCTACTGATGAAGCTAGGGATTATGTTTCACAAAGTCCATAAAAAAGTTTAACATAAATAACTTCTCATTTGCATTTTTTAAGCATAGAAAATATATGTACATTAAATTTTTTCATCTTTATGTTGACTTTCTTTTGGGAAATCATTTACTGTTGCTTCCCACATATACCTTTGAGCATCATCTGCTGCCTCACTAGTTGACAAAATGGTTAATTTCATTTTTAAAAAGTATGTGCCATCATTCCTTGATACTTTGAAAATGTATGTGTGTGTATATATATATATATAATTTATATATATTTAGATATATGTAAAATAAATAACTGAATTCCATTTCCATCCAGTATGTATAATTATGTTTTATGAGATCTTTTATTTGCCTCTAGGAATAGGTCTATTAAACAACCATAAAATTCTGGATATGTGTTTAGTGTGATAATCATTTTTTGGTCTCATTTTTAGTAAGCATTTCTGCATGCATAGCAATCTCCTACTGAGTGTTGCAGTTAATTGACTGACTTAGTTGGTTTATTATAAATGAGCCTGTCCCTCAGAAGAGGATGACACTAACACACAGAAGGTTTGCCACTGCTTTAATTAGAATAAATTCATGAGAAAAAGACAGCATCACTTATTAGAGATGACTCAGACAGATATTCAAATCTTAGGTCTGATACAGCAAATAGCAAAGCCTTGATTAGCTTTAATTTCCTCACCTTAAAATTCAAGTATTAATACCTGAGTTTCAGGCGTGTTATGAATATTACAGATAGATATTCTATAATGTGACTAGCATGTAATAGCACATAATATGTACTCTGTAACTGATAGTATCATTATTATTATCGACAGTGAAACCACAATGATTATACAAACCTCATCTTAATGACTTCTCATCAAACTGGATAAAGATTATTTTTCATCTTGAGACATGGTGCCATTTCATACATTCCCAAATTGCTATAAATTGTCATCAAATAACCTTTCCATAATCAAATAATTATTTATATTACTGTTGACAAATATTAATAATATTTCATAACGTATATTTTAAACTTATGTTACCCTTTTATCTCCTAAGTCTTCAAAAAGAAAAAGTGTGTCTTTATTCTATCTCCTAATTCTCCAAAAAGAAAAAGTATGTCTTTATTCTGTCTTTAAAAGTATGTTTTGCCAAATAAAACAAAAATTCTGCTCTTAATATTTGCATCTAGATAACCAAAAATAGTATCCAAATGAGGAGTTTGAAATATTTTTTCAAAGCACTTGAGGATATTGAAATGTAAGTGGTGTGGATTCAAGTCAAAAAATAGCTCTCTGTGCCTGTTCCTGAGATACTTCACTTAGGATAATGGTCTCCAGTTCCATCCACGCTACTGCAAAAGCCATTATTTTATTCCTTTTTATGGCTGAGTAGTACTCTATGCTGTATGTGTGTGTGTGTGTGTGTGTGTGTGTGTGTGTGTGTATGTATACATACATATATATACATATATATGTGTGTATATATATATACACACACACACACATGCACATACATTTCCTTATTCACTCTTGAACTGATGGACACTCAGATTGATTCCACATCTTCACAGTTGTGAATTGTAGAAACCAAGAAGCGGGGAAGGTGGATGGGGGTGAGGAGTAAACACTTACCTCTCAGGTACAATGAGCATTATTCTGGTGGTGGGCATACTAAAAGCCCCAACTTAAGCATTATACAAGATATCCATGTAACAAAAACATTTGTACTCCCTTGATATTTTGAAAGCAAAAAACAAGCAAACAAAAAATGACTCTCCACCTTGGGCTGGGCTGGATAATTTCCAAGCTGTCTACTGCGGAAATCGCTGTGACGCCAGGCTACCAATCAGAAGTGGAAGGATCTATGAGTCACCATTGTGTCTCATCCTACAACTGTGGGGCCATTGCACATCTTCCCCAGGCCCATTGATCTGCTGACTTTTTGAGTAGGATCTAAAGTCCACCATTTCATGAGTAAGGTTGATAAGTTATGAAGCTTAGGAATTCAAATATTATAAATTTAGGGTATACAAATGCTAGTTACTATGCTGCATCTCTTTCAGTAAAGTGAAAGTGCATTGGTGTTCAATGGATTTAGTCAGATGAAAACCTGATATGCAGATTGATTTCATGATGCTTCACTCAATAAACCATAGTCCCATCAACTGGTTGGAGGAAGGTAGATACTAGACAAATAATTTTGATGCTCTGTCATTTTCTTAATGTTAATAAGATGTACATAAAATATTTTTAAAACCTCAAAAAACTCTTTGTGACATTTAAATGCCATGTATAAAAAAGCACTGACTTCAACAATTATTTAAAATTGAGCTCTTTTGAAAAGAAATGTTCCCCTGTACCTTTGATTTTACTTACTCTTGATTGAAAGCCTAAAAGCTGTATAATCTTGTTCTTATTATTTGTAATTGTTACTCTCTTTCTCTCTCTCTCACTCTCTTTTGTAAATAATATTGTCGTGGGTTTCTTTTCCTCGTAGGAACTGCTAGCCTGTCAAGAAAGCTGTAAGAAAACCTTGACACTAATTGAGAAAGGCAGTCAAAGCGTTCAAAAGTTTGTGACCTTAAGCAAAGTGTTAAAGCATTTTGATCAAACGAAGCTGCAAAGACAAATTGCAGATGTTCGTGTTGCTTTTCAGGTAATTTGCTCTCCTTGCTGTAGAGCTGTGAAGTGGGGAAAATGCAAAGGATGAGGGCAGGTAGTCGTCACCTACGCTTTCAGTCCGGCTAAAACACCGCACCTACTGGTGCTTGGAAGCCAATCATTTTTCTACTTCTCTTTGTAATTAACATTGAAAAGAATTAATTATTCTCATCATGATCAAATGTTTTTGTTCCAAGTGTGTTTTTTTTAATCAATAATACTCTGACTAAATGATACTTTCTGTAATGAGAAAGCAGCATCACATTATGATTATTTTTCACATCAAGAATATGGTAAAGAAAACTGGAGACTGGAGGAAGCATGTCGAAACCAACAGTCGCTTGATGAAGAAGTTTGAGGAGTCCCGAGCAGAGCTGGAGAAGGTGCTGCAGATTGCTCAGGAGGGCCTGGAGGAAAAGGGGGACCCAGAAGAGCTCCTGAAGAGACACACTGTGAGTCTTTGCCTGATGGGGCACTTGACCTGAGCATAGGGACCAGCGACCCTGGATGAAAACCTAAACAGAGCATTCTGATCCGACACAGAGGGAGAGGGGACAGATGAGTCAGGAAGGCAGAAACTTTTTAGGTCTGAGACCCAAGGCCGTGGTGCACAAAAGGAACTTCAAGGGCAATTGACAAACTGACTTATAACTGGGCCATTCTTAGGCCCCTAGAATCGGAGAGTCACAGGATAATTCAGGTTCTCCAAATTACTAAGTCATTCTTTGGCTCAGAAATTCTTACAGAACTAACGAATCTTTTAAATAGTTACCTTTAGGTAAATAGTTAAGAGTTTTGTGGTCATTTGATAAATATTCCTTATTATAGTATAGATACTGTGTCATTTGGGGTCTGGTATCTAATACACAACTTGTCCCGGTATTGTGAAGTCATCTTCATGAGTCTCATACTTGTTTATGAAAGGGCATATGAGATGACCGGTGGCCTAACATGTACTTTGAGTTATTTTTCCTGAAATTTCAGTGGATGTTTGTATAAACTGCACTCTCAAATGATAAATGCAATATATTTGTGATACAGCCATCTAGACTTAGGGTCAATGTCTGTGACAATAAAATGCAAAGCATCTCATTTAGTTTATATGCCTTTATAGTACAGCACTTTCTGTTTTGAATCACTATTGTTTCAAAATAACTCTGCATACATACTTCTGAGACTGCATGAGATTTGGTTGTGTGTGTGTTTACACGTGTGTCATCTTAGTCTGCTCAGGCTGCCGTGACAAAATCCCATAGACTGGTGGCTTAAGCAACAGAAATTTATTTTTTCACAGTTCTGGAGGCTAGAAGTCTGAGATCAGGGTACCAGTATGGTAGGGTTCTGGTGAGGGCCCTATTTGTGGCTTGCAGACGGCCACCTTCTCGCTGTGTCCTCACATGGCAGAGAGAGCTAGCAAGCTTTTTGGTGTCTCTTCTTAGAAGGGCACTAATCGTATCATGAGGGCCCCACCATCATGACCTCATCTATACCTAATTATCTCCCAAAGGCCCCATCTCAAATACCACCACAATTGGGAGTAGGACTTCAACATATGAGTTTGGGGAGGGCCGCAATTCATTCTGTAGACTATGTGCTCACGTGTGCACATGTGTGAATGTAGGGAGGGTTCATAATGAACCAACGGGGCTTGGAATGCATTGCAGTTAGGGAGGGAGGAGTTACGAGGCTTAGTCTTGGCTTCTGCTCTGTCCCTCCCTTCCAATTTTACCGAAGAGGAACCAAAGCTCCATCGTTGTGGAATCAAGGTTTTAGAATCTCCCATTGATATTTAGAAATATTCCACCAAATTTGAAAACTGCAAAGAATTTTTTCTAAAAAAAATAGAAAATACCAGTTGAATTTCAGATTTTATGGCTTCTGACTCATAACTCTAGATGCTGAAAAATAAAAACAGCAGTTGCCCTGAAGTTTTGAAGAGCACAACAGCTGGCTGAGAGGCCGTTTAGAGATGCGATAGTGTCTGGTGCTGCCTTTTATTCTGCCCAACACTCTTAACCACT
The DNA here is from genome assembly GCA_004363605.1 of Indri indri. Classification (NCBI taxonomy): domain Eukaryota; kingdom Metazoa; phylum Chordata; class Mammalia; order Primates; family Indriidae; genus Indri; species Indri indri. Next base: position 77,556 of record RJWJ010002116.1, read on the forward strand.
TCCCCCCTCTCCCCGTCAGGAGTTTTTCAGTCAGCTGGATCAGAGGGTGCTCAACGCTTTCCTGAAAGCTTGCGATGAACTCACCGACATCCTCCCTGAGCAGGAACAGCCAGGTCTGCAGGAAGCTGTCAGAAAGCTCCACAAACAGTGGAAGGTGAGTCAGGACGTGATGGGGACACCGTGTGTCCTGAATGAGGGGAGAGAACATGAGGATGCCAAGGTCCGATTATAAGAGAATTTAGAAATTCATGGAAAGTCACTATAGTGACTTCCTCCATTAAAAACAAAACAAAACAACAACCAAAACACTGAACTTGAGTAAGACATGATAAAATATGATAGAACTTTGTTATTCTTATTTTTTAGTAGCATCAGCTTTATCATATTACTTGAGTACTCTTTTTTGTTTCCTGATTTTCTTTGGCAGGATGACAAGGGCATTTAACTTATTCAAGCAACATTTAGTGAACTCTTCTCACATGAATAAATAATGCCAGGTATACCACTGAAATTACAGAAAAAATTATATATATATATAATAGTTGCTGCCCAAAGGATTTTACCCTCCAGTTTAGATAGTGATGATCTAAAAATATAAATTAAAACATTTCTTGGTTAAGGATTCAACAATATGCAAAGCATAATCCTCTTCTCCCAAAGGGCTTAGATTTCAGTAAGGGAGATGATTAGTTACAAATAATAAAAGTATAATGTGTAATATGCCCAATTATGTATAAATAATATACTTATGAAAGCTTTGAAAGAGGGAGGCGGACCCACTTGGAGACTGGAAAGGTGACTAGAGTAGCTAGTTTCGAGCTAGAACTTTAAAGAAGCAGCAGAAATGTGGGTGGGCAGAAGGGTGAGGCAGCAGAAAGCAGGACAGCGTGCACGGCGGACGCGGGGGCCCGTCGGGGGTGCCGTCTGTCTGACTCGAGTGCCACATGCTGTGGAAGAACCGGGCCTGCCCCGTGGAAGCCAACTTCAGAATCTGCATGTCGGATTCTGGAAGCAGCGGCAGCACCCTGGAGGCCCTGGAAGGCTGTCTTCCTTGAGCGAGACAAGGGGAGACTACTCTGGCTGCAGGTAGCGAGCGCTGGCGTGTGGCGGCATTTCAGAAGATTGGCTGCTGACGCTCTCTCCATCGGGTTGTATTGCTTCCTGGATTTTTAAAATCTCAGTAACAGGCTAAAAATTTATCCCTGTGCACACGCATACAGAACAAACATCGTTAAAGAAATACCTTTAAATTGCTAAATTTGAAAATTCAAGCATCTCATTAAAAGAAAGATTCTTAAAGAAACCCAAGCTTTCTAAGATGTCTGTGAAGCTTAATGTATCCTGAATGTATTATGGAACAGAGACTATAATTGAAGGTTGTATTTTATTACACAGACACACATGAAACTCTCTAGGACACAACAGCTTATTTTTCTCATCAGTTACCTTAGCATTCTCTTTTAAAGGTAATCCTTTTAAATGTCATAGGATAGAAGTTAGTTAAAATGAATAAATTATAGAACTAAAGGCAGTAATAAAGCTTACGCTTATATTTAAAAAGAACATAAAATGTTATGCATTGTTTGAGTGCTTGCTTGCTTGTTTTTTCAATATATGGTCTAAGAACACAAGGATATCGCAGGTGTCAGCAGACCTGGGCTGTTTAATCCTGGGTTTTTTAACTAATCAGTTTTCCTATGTTCCTGCTTTATGAAGTGGGTATAATATCTACCCTTCCTATTTCATGTGGTTGTTGACAAAATCAAAAGGGACACACACAGGGGAGAGGGTATGTGGCATCAGTGCATGATTTAAATCTAGGTTCGAATCCCAGCTTTTCTGCTTACCCCTGAGCCTCCATGATCTAATCTGTAAAATAGGAACATTAATACTTTGCGGGGCTATTGTGAGGATTAACTAGACTAATCACTGAGAGAACACCTGACCCACAGCAGGCTGGAAGGATTCCCCGTGGTCCCAGTACTTGGAGAAGTACAAAGTAGGTATGGACAGGTGTGAACAGTAGTGATTAAAGCACATTGGCCCTAAAGGGAAGACGTTATGGATTTTTTTTTTGCCAGTTTGATTGGAAATGTATATAATCAGGAACATTATCTTATTTTTCTGAATCTTCCTATGGAATGTAGGATCTTCAAGGAGAAGCTCCTTATCACTTGCTTCATCTGAAGATTGATGTGGAGAAGAACAGATTCTTAGCCTTGGTGGAAGAATGCAAAACTGAGCTGGAGCGAGAGACCAAGCTGGTGGCCCAGGAAGGCAGCGAGAAGATTATTAAAGAGCACAGGGTGTGTCTCCCCACCAACAAGCACATAGTAGTGTAAAGTCGCATTGCTACAAAAAGGATATAACTGATACTTCGGTTTGGGTCTGAAAAAAATAATTACTCTACATCAGTTGTCTGCATAGGAGTCTTCCTTCGGTTTTTCTATGAAAATACGAAAGTGTTGTATGGCTTCTCACTGAGATTATAAAAACTTTTCTTGCTCATTAGGTTTTTTTCAGTGACAAAGGTCCTCATCACCTCTGTGAGAAAAGGTTACAGCTCATTGAGGAGCTGTGTGTGAAGCTCCCAGTCCGGGACCCAGTGAGGGACACATCAGGAACCTGTCACACGGCTCTCAAAGAGCTCAGAGCTGCCATCAGCAGCACCTACACGAAGCTCATGGAAGACCCAGACAAGTGGAAGGACTACGCCAGCAGGTAACCTTGGAATTGTCTCCAAAGAGAGTGTAGTCTATCTTAATTCTCTTAGTTCAGAGAGCATTACAAAACAAGAAATGAGATATATTTCATTTTATGCATTACAGAAAATTAGATTATATGATCTTGCTGATATTCTTGTACAAAAATGCTTCATTTGATAAAAAGAATGGGTTTCAGTAGGAAATAGGGTGAGGCACTTTATTTCTGAATGCCCCAGATGTTATCTCTGTGAGACCGAGTCGGCCAATCCTTTTCTTGTTGATTTCCTCATATCCTTGAAGGGGGCTTCTGCACATGAGGGTTAGTGTCCCACCCTGGGCTTCATGTTAAAGGAACACTTTCCAGAAAATTTGTCAATTCGCTAACCGCTTGATTGTTAAATTCCCATGAGTGAATTCAAAATAGAAGACGTATTCTAACCATTCTGATATTTTCTCCCTTTAGTAAGAAAATGCTTGTGTTATTTCAGATTTTCCGAGTTCTCCTCTTGGATATCTGCAAAGGAGACACGATTGGAGGCTCTCAAGGATGAGGCCATCAGTACTGCCAACCACGGAGAGGTCACACATGCTGTTGAAGTAAGTTCATGGCCATTGTTTGCTTAGAGGAAAATTTCCAGTAATAAAAAACAAAAGCTAGACAATCTAACAGTTGTCTTTTTTTTTTTCTTTGAAAAATTTAAGTTCCTGGAATTGTCTTTAAAATAAGTCTCATGTTACTGTGGAGAACTGTAGGGGTTTTTTCCTATTGAATCGTTGGTAGCTTTGAGAGTCAGTCATACTCAGCGGTGCCTCTAAAGCATTTTTAGCTAATGGGGAATCCTGAGTGGAAAATTGCCTGCATGGGTGTATCACCCAGCAGAGGCTTGAGAATTGTCATGGAAAACAAGAACATTATATGCTTTTACATAATACACTTTTCAGACATGAAAAAGCCAGATTGCAGAAAAATCAAGGAATTGGGCAAGGTCTCTAAGCATCTTTTCTGTGTCACATTGAGGCTGGATTGGTTCATTTCAGCCTCTGTGAGTTCGAATACAGCCTGATAAACCTGGCCCAGGCCTCAGAGCCTCAGGCCTGAACACAGTTGCATTCTGTGATTGGCACTCTTTCACTCTTACACACGCTGCTGTGGAAATTCCCCATCTTTCAGCAGTCTTAACCCCTGCAAGTCACATAGTTGCTGTTAAGGAGAATGTATTCCCTTTCTGTTCCTGTCCTCTGAGTCCTTTTTTTTTTTTTTTTTTCAATTAAAGTATATAATCTTCTCCTGTGCTAGAGGTGCTCAGTAATGTCATGGCATACATTTGCCACTAGTTGCTGTTATAGCACAAAAAGTATTCATATCTTAGAATGAAGAGATCCGTGGCTTCTGGAACCATCTGTTTTCTGGCTAGTGTGCAGCTGCCTTGTAAAAGCCCTGGAGCAGCCCCGTTTGGAGACCCCCGCCCCCCGATCCCTGTGTCGCCCCAGAGCTGGTGTAGGAGGCACAGGCTGCCCCAGTCACCAGCCCTGCAAGGCCTGAAACCCTGGAGTCTTTCTAGCATTGTCCTGGCCAGTAAACCCTCCCTTGCTGGATTAGAACTGTGATCTTAATAGATGGGGTGTTGACTTTTAAAAGGTAACAAAAATGAGGCAGAAAATGCAATAAACTTTTAGAGCATCCATAACGATATTTTACAAATAAACTCTTCAATAAAAGAAACCAACTGACTTAAAAAAAAAAGACTACCACTCTTTTTTCCAAAATTACTATGTTCTTTCCAGCTCACAGAAAGTTTTGAGATATATATATATATATGCTATAATTCCCAATTTTGGTATCTCATATTCTTCTAGAGTACTTTTAGAATCATCTTCATTGTGATCAAGAAAATATCTGTAAATATTTAACCAATCTATTTATGAAGGTGACTCTTTTTTTGTTTTAGACAACAGTATTCTTCCAAGCACTTGTGGACATTTGTTAAAGATGTGTATGAAATGTAAAATAAGCAGCACGCTATTAGTGACTGAATGTCCGTCTCTGTTCCCCTCTACCTTACAAACCTTCTTTGGTTGAGTCCTTTACTGTTGGAAAGTTATGATTCACAGCTGTACCTTGTTCATCAAAAGTGTCCTCTCATTCCAGGAGATCAGAAATGGTGTTACCAAAAGAGGTGAGACCCTCAGCTGGCTGAAAGCCAGGCTGAAAATTCTGATTGAAGTCTCTTCTGAGAACGAAGCCCAGAAGCAAGGGGATGAGCTGGCAAAACTCTCCAGCTCTTTCAAGGCTCTCATGACTTTGCTGTCAGAAGTAAGTCACTTCCTCACACTCTCAACAGACTGTTCCGAGTGAGGAATCTGCAAGGTTCTCTTTCTTTTGGTTGTAGTTTAGCAAGTAATTTTATAAAGAAAGTGTACTTGAAAGAGAACAGTTATCATATTTATTTATATAAAGATTGTTGGGAAAAGGGAGTAGGATGTTTGAATTACGATAATTTGTGCCATTATTAGATATGTTAGCTCAGGTTAATATGACTTATGTGTAAAGCACAAAGCTTATCAAATCCGCACTTCTTTACTCCTCTTAAAAGCGTTGTTATTTCATAGGCAGTTTAAAGTATATCGTAGAGGTTAAGAACAAGGCTTAAAGGTCAAACAAACCCAGGGTTAGAACGTAAATGTGATACCCTACTTCCTATGTAACCTTGAGCTTGTTACTTAACATCTTTAAGCCTTGATTTCCTTACTCATAAAACAGGGTTAAAAATACCCTAAAAGGCCGTGTCAGTGATTAAATGTAATAATGTATTTACAGCACTTAGTACAGTGCCTAGGACAGAGTAAATGATCAATGGTAGTAGTTAATAATAATAAAATATTCAACATTTAGTTGGCAGACCAGTAAAATTTTCTTTGTAGCCAAGGTCTACTCATTTTAAACTTTTAGATATGCATTTCAATGTTTATCTACATTCCTTTATAGATTAAAATATAAAAATCTATCTACTTCATTTCTAGGAGGGCCTCTTCCACCACCAGCAAGAATATTTTTACTGACTAGGCTTTTGTATAAGTGTAAGGAATTTGTGTGTGGGAAGATAATGTAATAATGTAAAGTAGAAAAGATATTTACTAATATTTCTTGAAATTGTATAAATATAAACTTGCATGGAGAAATGATCTAACAAAGGACTATAAAATGTCTACAAAGCTTTCTGACTCTGCAGATCTAGAATTCTCTATAGATGTCCCTCATCTAACAGTTTGTCAATCAACCTTTTATACTTTTAATCTGTGTAAATCTGCTTCGGACCGTAGTGGTGAATTTACATAAGCCCAAAATACTCTGAACTGCATGTGATTTTAGTTTTTTGTGAGAATTTTGATAAATAAATTATGATTTTCTTAAGAATTTTTGACAAATTCAAAATAGAGATGTGATTAATCAAATTTTAGAACATAAACTATTTCAATCCTTTGATTATCCATCTTCCATAGCAACGGTCAAGGTTAGTCAGTTGCCACTACCATACTTCAAGTGAAAATTTGACATCAGTCTCTTCTACTCTTTCCTTTCCTCTTTAGGTGAAAGTAAAGGTAAGAGCAGCAGTCTAAAAAGTTGGCGTATATGAAGGTGATCTTTGAGCCAAGATCTAACAAAGGGTTTTAGTCATACTGATGGACAAATTTGTAATATCTTTTGTCACCCCCAAAACCAAAACAAAACAAAACATTTTGTCAGCCTTTAAAATTAGAAGTTACTAGTCTCCCTAACATTTTTCCAAGAAAGGCCATTTACTTTATCTTCCCAATACTCTCATGAAACTGCCCATAGGACTTGTAGCAACCATCTACCTCTAACAAAGTTTTATACAGACATTAATTTTTTATACACTCATCTGTCTTAAACTCCTGTATAATTTATATTAATATTGTATTTTGCTACTTAGTTGCTTAGTGAAAACAAAAAGAGAAGAATGGAAAAACACACATTCTGTTTATAGATAAATTTATGTGAAAAGATGGATTCGGTACATTCAGTCCCTTCCTTTGATAATAACCGATTTAGTATTTAAATTAATGCTGAACACAAAGTGTTTACAATTGTCCAGTGTAACAAAAAATGAGGCTGTGGGTAGATTCACAGTATGTAGTGAAGAGTCATTTCTTTCAATGGATTTATACTGATTTCTAGTGAGATATGGAGTTTGCGGTTTTCACAGGGTTTTATTGCTGCTTGTTGGGAGAACAGCATGCTCCAAGACACTCCAACAAACTCAGATCAGAAGAGGGTCAAAGAAAAATATAGGCTAAGAGAAGGAGAAACTGGAAGGCTTCTGTGGGGAAAAAAATGATGAGAAGATATAAAAATGATGATCTTAGTGAGGATGAAGGATAGACTTTAAAAATAAAAGACATTGGTGAAACTAAAATAGAATAAGTAGACGTTAGACAGAAGAGAAAGTTGAAAATTCAGGAAAATGACCAGGAAGAAAATACACTAGAGAATGACAAAATTAGAAATTATTTTGACGTTTTATATAGAAATATTTGAAGTGCATTTTTAACAAATACTCTTCTATTCTCTTCTTTTTCAACTCTACAAATTTTTTTTCTTATTTATTTTAACTGGGATAAATTTAACTTTCTTGTAAGGCACTTTTATAGTTAGGTTTTAGTCATGAGATTGTAATTAAAGAGACCCAGGAGACGATATGCACAATATATACAGCTTTTATTCTGCCTTGATTGCCAGGTCAAATGGGTTTTTACTATGTAGCAGAACACCACATCAAATGAGGCTTGCAATCCCCATAAAAGACTGTGCAGTTTAATAATAATGAAATAAGCCTTAAAAATATTAATATGTGAGAGAATACAAGTTAGAGATCAGTGTTTATATCTCAAGTGGTTGAGATAGATTTTAACTATGCATACTCTTACAATATATAAGATTGCATGATCTTCAATAGAGGGATATTGATCAAAGGGTACAAATTTTGTGTTATAAGATGAATAAGTTTTGGAGATCTAATGTACAGAATGATCACTGTAGCTGATAATGCCGTATTGTATACTTGAAATTTGCTAAGAGAGTAGACCTTAACTATTCTCCCATACACAAAAAATGCAAATATGTGAGAGGATACAGATGGGCTAATTAGCCTAATTAAGGGAATCATTTTGCAATATATGTGTGTGTGTGTGTGTGTGTGTGTGTATCTTAAAACATTATATTGTATGCTCTCAATATATACAAAGTTTATTTGTCAATCATGTCTCAATAAAAAAAGATTACATGAACTTCACTAAGTAGCATATGATTTACATTTTTTTTTTTCATGAAAATTTAGGTTGAAAAGATGTTAAGAAACTTTGGGGACTGTGTCCAGTACAAAGAAATAGTCAAAAACTCCCTTGAAGAATTAATTTCTGGCTCTAAAGAAGTTCAGGAACAAGCTGAGAAGATCTTGGACACTGAAAATCTGTTCGAAGCACAGCAGTTACTTCTTCATCACCAGGTAGAAATGCCTTTTTACTCCAGCGCATTTATACAAAGTTGATTAGTTACTGACAGGACAGAGAGAGGAAGAATTTATCCACTGGGCTGGGGAGTGGATGAGGTGGGCACAGGAAGGAACCCAGTTGAATGGTTAAAGAACTTGGCACTTCTGTTTTCTGTTCTCTCGGTTAAATACTAAATATTTCAGAATATTCTGCAAGATAAATTCCCAGACTGAGTGATTCAGTGACATCAAAAATCTCAAGGAATATTGTGGAGAGACAATTGACTCAGCTATGAAAACCTGCATAAAACTTGCCAGATTGCCCTTTGCATAACACAGAAGGAGAGCAGAGACAGACAAATGGTTTCATATTTGAGATCACTATTCTTTTGTCATTATGTTGAAATCTTTTTCTTCAATGTACAACTTCCAACACATTTTAGTTTGGGAAATTATAATTTACTTGAAGCACCAGTCCCTTCAGGAGAGAATGCTCTCACAAAGGATTAGAACTAGAAGTACAGAAATTCTAGTACATATATTTATAATACATAATTTTAATCAACTTAATTCCTGATAGTCTGGTAGTAATCATTAAAATATATGTATAAATGGAATATATTGTCAAACTCAGTAGAAATGGAAATATGATTCAAATAAAATATATTTAATGATAAAATTCTAGCTAATTTGATGTATAATAGCAAAATGCTAGCTAATTTTATATATACCTGTAATATATAAAAATGGAAGTTGCATTAAAAGCAGCCTATAGGCTTTATAGATTTACTTAATAATTACAAAAAGGTTGTGAGTTCAAAAAAATTAATTTTTGGTGTTACAGTGTTCTCAACCATTGTAAGATTGTTCAGGTTTCTATTCAAGTCAGAAAAAAATAAGACTATACACATTTATATTAATATTTAAAAACTCTTCTCATTTCTTGGGCCAGGTACTTAATTATATGGGGGTGTATACTTTGTGAAAATTCAAACGCTGTACACTGAGATTTGTGTATTATTCTGATTGAAGATTATACTTCAATGAAAAGTTTACTTTAAAACACAACTTTTCTCAAAATATCTCAGATTAACCATTCTGAATACACTCAGGAAGTAAATTTTCATAATATTAGCATTTTTACGGCATAGGTAATAAAAAAAATTGGAGTTGAGACTGTGTGTGTTTAGGCAGAAAATAATTATTTAAAACAAATCTTGTCAAATGAGTTGTTTTGCCAGATTCTCTCTGGAGTACTGCACAAAATGCTAAATGTTCTACAAATTTGCACACAACTAAGACACTAAAGCCAAATTATTTATGTTGTTTATCGTTAAAAAAAACCATAAAATTTTTATAAATAATGTCTATCTTTGACTAATATAGAGTTCCCATTACCGTTTTAACTGCTAGTCTTAGCTTTAAAATACAGTTGGGGCCCACACGGCAGGAGACAGTAACTTTGTGTACCTTTGTTAAGTGTGGGTGTTTTTGCCCCTGCTTAGAGGGTAAAATTTATATTTATCTGTGGAATAAATTCTTCCAGCAAAAGACAAAGGGGATCTCAGCAAAGAAGAGAGACGTGCAGCAGCAGATTGCGCAGGCTCAGCAGGGAGAAGGTGGGCTGCCCGGCCGAGGCCAGGAGGAGCTGCGGAAGCTGGAGAGCACCCTGGACAGCCTGGAGCGCAGCCGGGAGAGGCAGGAGCGCCGCATCCAGGTAGGGGCCGGAAGTCAGGGGCCATTTAAATGGAGGCCAGGTTGTGTTGACTTCCGGTTGGGCTTCATAACAGCAGGAGCAAACGTTTGTTACCACCTCTGGTGCTCCGGCATTGTGTTACATAGGCTACATAAATTTTCTCCTTTAATCATCACCTCAGCCTTAGAGGTAGGTATTGTAGTTTGCACATTTGTAAGTGTGGCTGCTTGAGAAGAAAGAGTTTGACGACTTGCCCTGATGTTACACCGCAGGGATCAATAATAAAGCCAGGATTTAAGCCACACTTGTCTGAATCCAGAAATTTGATCATATTTCACTTTTTCCACGAAGTCCTGCATCCACACGTTTATGCCACCTTTTTGCTTTATTGTGTGGTTGACATACTACCTTTAAAAACGTTGTTTTTGAGTTTTTGCTGCCTGCTCTCTTGGCTTTTTCTCCCTCTCCCTCCCTTCTCCTTTGCTTCCTTTCTTTTCTGAGAGAGACTGAGAGGTGTTTTTTTCCTTTGTCACTTATCTACATTTTAAGTAGTATCTTTAGATTTTTAGGGCTTTACGACTGACAAAGAACTCAGAAATCATCTACTCCTTGTGTCCTCTCTTTTTGTTGATGAAGACTTTAAGATTGACAAAGGAAATTCTCATAGAAGACATTAGAATCACCTTTATTTAGTGTGTGTGAAATTTAACTAAGGGCTCACTGGAAGTTGATCATTTAGCAAATGCATGGAAATGTGACAATATTTTATGGCACACTTTGGTCATTTGTAACCTGATATGTTGTTTATTTTCTCAAATTTAGGTCACATTAAGAAAATGGGAGCGGTTTGAAACAAACAAAGAAACAGTAGTCAGATACCTTTTTCAAACAGGTTCCAGCCATGAACGCTTCTTGAGTTTTAGCAGTTTGGAAAGTTTATCTTCAGAATTGGAACAGACAAAGGTATATTCATAAGACCATGTAGTTCCTTGGTAGTCAGTACTCAGAAAAAAAATATTTCTTCTGCATTGTTACTATTAATTGCTATTATTCATTTAATCAAGATTTACTATTTGTTGGTGACCCATTTTTTTCCAACACACTGGGGAATGAAAACATAAGTAGGATTTAAACTGCAAGAACTAAGATAAAGTTTTCATAAAAATGGGAAATGATTAGTTCCCAAATAGATGTATAGATTTTTAAAAATCTAGAGGCAATGAATTTTTTTTTAACTGAACTTTAAAGAGCAGGTAAAACTTCAAAAGTGGAATTTGGGGCAGAAAATAGACATTCCTGGAAGGCAGAATGGCATGAGGGATAAAAGTGTTTGATGTGGGGATTCTGTGTTATAAAATAGAATAAAGAGAAGTGAATTTGTAAAGGAAGGTTGTGCTACATCACAGAGTCTTGAAAACTTAAAGCATTACTTTCTAAGACAAAATGTAGCCCGAGCCATTGAAGGTTTTTAAGTAAGAGGGTCACACAACCAGAGCCGTCCTTTAGGGAGATGAATTTCTAGGCAGTTGTAGAAAATTGACTGAAAATGTGAAAGAGTGGGGTTATGGTGTCCAATTAGAAAGTCGTTGCTGTGAAGATATGGGAGTTAAAGTGGCCGGGCATGGTGGCTCACGCCTGTAATCCTAGCACTTTGGGAGGCCGAGGCGGGCGGATTGTTTGAGCTCAGGAGTTCGAGACCAGCCTGAGCAAGAGCGAGACCCCGCCTCTACTAAAATTAGAAAGAAATTAATCGGCCAACTAAAAATATATAGAAAAAATTAGCCGGGCATGGGGGCACATGCCTGTAGTCCCAGCTACTCGGGAGGCTGAGGCAGGAAGATCACTTGAGTCCAAGAGTTTGAGGTTGCTGTGAGCTAGGCTGATGCCATGGCACTCACTCTAGCCCGGGCAAAAGAGTGAGACTCTGTTTCAAAAAAAAAAAAAAAAAAAGATACGGGAGTTAACATGGTCATAAATAAGGGTAGTGGGGGTGGCAATTGATGCATGGAGACAGATGGAAAAGATGTGGAATTCACACTAAGATAGAGCAACTAACTAGAAAGAGTGAAGGAAAAGAAGATGAAACCCAAGGTTTTGAGCTGGAGAGAGACTATGAGAGTGAGATAGGGAACTTGAAGGAGAAGCCGTTAATGTGGAATGATGACCAACTCAGTTCTGGACATAGTGAGTTTGAGGCTCCAATGGGGCATCAAAGAGAGAATATTTAGTAGATGTGCTAGGTGAGCCTAACCCTGTGATCTCAAACACTGTGGACACGCTGAGCAGACAAATAAATTTGTACAAAGCATTTAGAGGTCCTTTTGTTTGCTATTGCACATGTTTTGGGTTTATAGAAAGACTGAATTGGTATAGTAATAGGTTAGCTGATATATAAGAAACAAGAGCCTTGCACTCACCCTTTCTTAGCCTTTAGAAAGTAATGCCTCATGCTTCTGTTTCCTTAACAGTAAAAGGCTTCTCTGTCTCTCATATTATTTTTTTGTTGTTTCTCCTATTATTAACTTACTGAGAAGTTTGAAGTTTTAAAAAGCCATGGATTCCTTTAATTCTGTATAGTTTTCATCAGTCATTTAAATAGAACAGTCTTTAAATTTTTAATTGTAATTATTTTATGTGTCAAATGTATCAGGTGTCTTTTATAAATACAAAGACATCTGTTGAGTTAATTTTTGTATGTGTTTCTACCAAGGTTATAACCAGGGTTTCTGGCACCCTGTGATTCTATTTACCTAATATCTTTAGATTTGTTTGTCTGTAGATGAAACAAATGTACTTTTTTTAGTCTTATTGTTAAAATTCTCCTTAGCCCATGATCTTCCATACTTTGGGATTGATTTAATAATATAAACTAACATTTATTGCACATATACTGTATATTGGTCTAATTACATGATGTTTTGTCATCTTAATTTAATCCTCAAAACAATCCTAAGAAATAGCTATCATTATTAATCCTGTTGTATAAACAAAGACATAGACATATAAAGCACAAAGTTGGTGATGAACTTGTCCAAGATCTCCAGATTACTAAATGGCAAGGTTGAGATTCAAACCTAAAAGGTCTCAGTCTAGAGCCTACACACTTAGCCTCTATATTATATTTTCATTCCGAAACTGAGCCACTTTACTAATTGCTTATGTACACTGCCACGTAAGCACATATAATCTAGAACAGTTGTTCTCCTCTACTTCTTTCTTCACCTTGAACTGTTATTACAATCTTTATTCCAGTTGATAGTCCTGGAGTGGTTGTCGTGCTAAGGAATGGTTTTGTGTCCTCTGTGTGCTGGTGTGAGGTAGGGTGTTCACAGCAATATCCTGTTTAATCTTCACAAAAAGGCGTGGCTTTACTAATGAGGGAATGGAAATTCAGAGAGATGTGGCTCAACATCAGTTAGCTAGAAAAGGTCAGAGCCTGGTTTCAACTCCAGATCAATCTAATGTGAGTCAATTCTTTCCTGGATGATCCTGCTACCACTCACATGTCTCCTTCTCAGGACTTGGAGATAAGGCCTTACAGTGTTATTCTATTTTTGTTTAATTTTGGCTTTTATCAGCATCATTTCTGTCTTTGGATTCCTCTGCATTGTGCTTTCCCTTTACATAGCTTACACAAAAGGCTCTAAGGTTGAATGTATATAGCATTTTCAAATATTACTTTCTCCATGTTTTTTCCTGGGTTCTGAGAAACATTGGTGGAAAAAACTTTATTTTATACTTCTGATTCTATTCCTGGAATTCTAAGAAATCATGTTGTGGTTCACAGTTTTCACAATTGAATCTACAATGACTGTAAGTTCACATATAGTAATAGTGTGTGCTTTTAACCACAGAACTTAATGTTGTGACATTAGCATGCATCTTATTTTAGGATATGTAAGTCTCTATACCATAAGGAAGCTGTACCTATTTTTATTCTCTCAAATTGCAGGGTACTTCTGTGAAGTAACATTGATATTTCTATGAGGACATTAAGTGTTTCAAACATGAAGATACAATAGTATTATGTAGTAACTCTATCTTATATGGTATTGTGTAATAATTCTGGGAGGTGCTCTGACCAAAAAGTTGAATTTTTAAGAATATTTACAGTAGATTTCTACATTATCCATTGAAGAGAAGGGAGTTGATGATCAAAATTTAAATCTCCTATGAGATTCTCTTACATGAGAAGAAATGAGACACTAAGTTAATTTTCTTCACTCTAAGTTATCACTGGGTTTTTCTAATTCTGTATTCAATATATTTACTTGACAAAATTCAGATAACATCTGAAGTTTACCAGTCTCATACATATTAAATTAACTTTTCAATTAAAATAGTTCAGTATTGTTGAAATCAGCATATGGACTTAATAACCCATTTTGTCCTCAATTTTATGTGTAGGACAATAGTTGGTACCTGCCGGAGTGTTAGGCACATAAAAGTGAAGTTGTTAATGGAATTCTAATAGTCACCTTCCAAGAAAAGTATTACCATCTGCATTTTACATTAAAGAGCCTGAAAATTAATTCACCAGTCAGACAACTAGTGATTAGCAGATCCAGGATTCTGGCCTAGGCTTGACTGGTTCAAAATTTACCTTCTTTCCGTCATGTTGCATATGTGTATGTAATAAATAAGATATAAGAGCATTAAGATCAGAGTATATCTCTTTTTAGGGAACTGGGAAACCAAATGTTTCTATATAATAAGGGCCACTGATGCTCTATTTTGACTAAGATATTAAATTAAAGAAACATCTATTTCTATTCATTGGCCTAGAAATCCATTATCTCTATGATTGAAAAGAAATCAATCACTATTGAGTATTTTGTGAACTGGTCTGTAATAAATTACTATATTTGTAGATAAGCTGTCCATTATAATACAGCTAAGAATTCTAAGAAATAAACCAAAGCCAGGAAATGATGGAGAAACCATTTTTGTGAGAATTGTTGGATAACTATTAATATGAATATAGATAGCCGGTTGTGTATGTAAAAAGAAAAAATGTTAGCAAAGGGTCTATTTTGGTCATATGGAAATGCCAGTTTTATTGTTAAGTAAAGTATAAGATCCACACATGTACAAATCCATCTATTCTGGGGAATACTATGCAATATAAGCAATGTATTTAAGAGCAGAGTTAAATAACATAAAATGTCTACCTAACGATTATATTTTTTTCTAGGAGTTTTCTAAACGGACAGAAAATATTGCAGTCCAAGCTGAGAACCTTGTAAAGGAAGCTTCAGAGATTCCACTTGGGCCCAAAAATAAGCAGCTGCTTCAACAGCAGGCCAAGTCAATCAATGAGCAAGTCAAAAAATTAGAAGACACGCTTGAAGAAGAGTATGTGATTGACAAGTCCTAAACTTTCTTCTCTGAGATAAAGTTTAATACAATCTTTCCTGTATCTTGTATTCAAAACATTCTTTTAAAATCTCAAAGTGTCTGTGTATTTCAGCATGTTTTGAGGAAGCAACTTACAATTCAAAAGAAAGTATCACCAACACAGAAACAAATATCTATAACAAAGCCAAAAAATATAAGGGATGTGGTTTTTGCATCTTAAACAGATTAGTTCATGAGAAAGCCATATCTATTCCATTTTGTGGCCTTTGTACATTATAGAGGGAACCTTAAAAAGAACCAATATTTAATTTTTTTTTTTTTTACTATATTATTCTGCTCTCACCAGTTGGAGGGAAAAAGAGATATTTTGTTAGTGTTAATTCTAGGGCGAAATACACATCACATAGACCAAATGTCTCCAACTTTAAGAAGCTCATGAAGCTTGTTTATAGTGCCTCGGTATTCAAATTATCACTCAATATGCTATTTCCAGAAACCAACTTTAAAAGTCTATTTTATTTTTAAACATTTAATGTTTGTTTATCTGAAAGAAAGACATAACAGTTTGGCCTATTGATATCCTGTTATATATAAAATATATACAAAAAAGTTTGGAGGGGATAAACTTATGAGGATATGGTCAATATTCCTCAAAATAATATGGCTAAACATTTCTATTTTTAAGGTTATTTAGTTACAAATCAATGACACATAACAGCATGATATTCTTAAGAACAGGACATCATTTCTAAGATGAATTTTAAAGTGTAAAATTTGTTTTTAATACTATTAACACCTTGAAATTAACATTTTACATTTGCCTAAACTTTAAAATTTGATAAATGTTTTATTTAAAACAAATTATGACTTGAAACTTTGAGGACTTTATATTAAATATTCTCCATCAAGTTATGGAAATAGTAAAACTTATAGTTTATCAGAAAGGAAGCTGCTTCTATTAAGAATATCCATTTGGATCTTTATTTCATTTTAAAAGTTGAAATATAACATAGCTTGCATTACCTGACTGCTGAAAGAATTGAGCATACCTGGGGTATAAATTTGAGATTGCAATACTATTAAATTTGACAATCAATGATGCCATTTTATTTTTCTTGATGTCTTTAAGTGCCTTTTGGTAAACAGGGACATTCTCTCACTTTTTTTTTTAACCCAAGGACTTATCAGTTGAATAATATACTGTTAGTTTCTTAGTTTTTTCCTAGACTGAAAGCCATATTCACCTTGTTACATATGCATAGCTATTACACACAGGGAATCTATAGTTGACATTTTATTCATGAGATCTGTTACAAATAAAGCCTAAGATGTCTAAAAGTAGTTTAGGGTGCTCTATACACAAAGTTTATAAAAGCCTTTTGAAATCACGGCCATAGGACATCTATGAAAATAGCTGAAATCACTATAGATTATAAATCTCAGACTTAACTCTAATGGTAGAAATAGGGCCTGCCTGGCAGCATGGGATTGAAATCACAAGCTCTGTCTAGATTCATGAAGATGATTTTATAAATGTCTTTCACTATAAAGCATCACTGCAGTGTCTCTCCTTTAAGAGCAAGAGGAACAAGTCCATGAAAATAGGACTTTTAAAAAACTATGTACACTGGAATCTTTTCTGTCATAGTTTATTAAAATAAATCTTAGCAACAACTGGTCACATGCAGAGTTTAATCAGATTATTCCCAGATTCAAACCCCTTTGGACCAAGCAATATTTTGTTTGAAGTGCAGTTCCATGCATAACATAGCATAGATGCCACCTTGTTGAATGTTCATTCTCAGAGGAGACAGGAAAACTTGAGGCCCGACAAACCACTCAAATCAGGTGTGCATTTTTTTTTTCAGTTCAAATAGTTTCAACTTTGAAATAATCACAGATGTCTTCACTGTCTTTTCACCTGGTGATTTAAAATGTGTTGTTCTCTATAAAAATACTGCATTTTATTTACTTAATTTGGTTAATTTTAGTATTAAAACCATGGAAATGGTGAAAACCAAGTGGGATCATTTTGGCAGTAATTTTGAGACTCTGTCCGTCTGGATAACAGAGAAAGAAAAAGAACTCAATGCCTTGGAAACTTCGTCATCTGCCATGGACATGCAAATCAGCCAAATTAAGGTGACCTGCTCACACATTATATTTATAATCCATGTGTAGGCTTTAAGAGCTCCTTTCTTACATTTCATCAAATGCTATTTGGTCCCAGGACAAATCTTTCATTGCAATGTCACTCTATTAAAATGAAATTTCATATAAATTACTAAGCTAAGAGGTCTTGATTGATACTGAGCAACACTTTATAGATGGAATTATGTATTAATATTGTCTGACTTGTGCATTCAAAGTCAATATTGTGTGCAATATCATTAAAATATTTTTATGGTTACATTATTCTTTTCCTTGATTTTGAATTAACATCAATCGAATTCTCTGTTGATTAATTTATACAACATGAAATGTATTCATCATCTACAACTTGGCTTTATAAGAACCTTTCCAAATGTCTAGCTCAAGAATTGGTGGTACTTACCCTCACTAACCACAGGGAGGAGTTTGAAAAACTACTTTCTTTAGGTGAAGCAACCAGATCCAGGGGCTCTAATGTTTTCATTTATGACCTTGGGGCAAGGACAGAGATGCTCCGATTCTTTAGTTCTCCGGCTTTAAAATAACCATATGAATAGACTGTCATCATCCACTTCAAACGGTTTAAGAAAAAATGGGCTATAAGAAATGAGCTCAGCGTGTTCATCTGTCTTTCTTTTATACAATTTTACACCACACATTTTCAAACTTCAGGCACTTCTTCTTTTTCTATCTCAGCTCATTTTTTTGGAGTGGGAAAACCCTCTGCCATTTCATTCAATTAAATATAGTAAAATAAATACCAAGGTAAGGGAATGTTTCACACTGTGACTCAGAGCAAGCTATTACCATGTGCAGGGTGGGAGGATGCAGCGCTGCTCAGCTAAGATTACCCGCTGCACAGATCGTCCTTGCTTATCACACATCTTTTGCAGTCAGGGATATGTGGAGTGTGGTACACACAGTCTGCCGTGTCTTCTATGCTGTACTGGGAGAAATAGATGACGAGCCATTAAACGGTATTCGTGAAATATTATTAATCTTTAAAACTGTTTTTAAAAGTTGTCCTTTTGTCATTTTTGCTAAATTCTAAGTAAAAAAGGAATAGCACATTTAAATAATTTTATCTCAAAAAACCCCTTTCAAAAATTAACATACACTTTAACTTATTTATCCTTTCTATGATTCATTTACTCTTATTTTAACCTTTATTCCAAGACTTCCAATATATCTCAATGATCAAATATCATCTCACTATTATTTCTCAGAAAAAAGATAATTACATATTTTATCTTACATATATATTCAGTTATGCATTTCCATGCCATCAGACTAGAAATACATTTTAGTATGTCCAATATGGCATTTTGAAAATTATCTAAAATATATTAAATGCATGAGAATACTAGGAAAGAGATACTAGAAATAAAAAAAGACTGTAATACAGTGTCCTATGGAAATTGGTCTAATATGTTCATATTCTATTTCCAAGCAAAAGACTACATTATAGGAAATATTAAAAATATTATAACACTTGTAATAGTGTTTTCACTTTACAACAACTTTAGGATTAAAATTAATGAAGCATTTGCATTGTTGGAAGATAAATACTCCAAGCCCATTTTTGTTTCTCATTACATGCTATTCTAAATGACAGATTTCTTATTCCTAATTGATAATGATAAATAATAAGAATAAATGCAGAATTCATCTTCCGTCTTCTTCTCTTGCATAGTTTTTCTTTTTTACAATTCAACAATACAATTGTATGGTTTGTATTTATGAATTTTTTGATGACAGGTATGACTCTAAGAACTAAGAACTCTGTTCTTAAGTAAGATTATTTCACTGATATGTTGCAGGTACTTAGAACAATTATGAGTGCATTGTAGACACTCAATATATATTTGTTGAATTGATGAGTAATTTTTCTAAAAAAATATAGTCTTAAAAAACACCAAAATGAAGAAAGGTTGTCTTAATGCTCAAACAACAGCTATCTATCAGATATACCACTGTAGTCATGCATATGAAAATAAAAATAAATAACTTATGCATACCTGGCATTTAATCTGATATAAGTTATTTTTGGTTGTCCCAACTAGACAGAAGTTATTTCTGACTATGTTGTCTCATCTAGATAGAAGTCATAAATTTATTTTTTCTAGGGTAACTGCATTTTTCATTTAAATTACTTGAAACTGAGGCTTGTCTGAATTTTTGGCATTATTTCAATTGAATGATTTGGCCCTTTTTCTCAGAGAAACAATTTTCATTTCTTACACATACGTTTTATGAGAGATATACCCCTACACACACATATATGTACACACATCCTTAGTAGTTATCAGTATTTTTCAAGTGTTGGCTAAGATATAAAATGTCCTTTTTGCTCCAAATTAAAATTATAGTATATAGGCTTTTTGCTGTAAAGTATTAATGCATATTTAATGAATATAGCTGCGGAGTCCCTGGAATAGTAGTATCAGCATCACCTGGGAATTTATTAGAAATGGAAATTCTTGAGCCCCACCTTAGACTTACTTTGTAAGTCTGAATCCCAGGGAATGGGAGCCAGATAATCCTAATGGATTCTATTTTGAATTACAGGCATAAAAATAGATGATAAAATTGAAAAAAAAACTGGTTTTAGGTAGAAGTGGAATCAGAAAAGCTTTTCGTTTAATAAACCATAAAATACTCAACTTCATTTCAGAAAAATAAATGAATGGCAATATTAGCATTCTGATAAGTTACTAAAAAACAATGCTTCCCTAGATCAGCTGATTAAAATGCTTGATTCACAGGGTAAGCAGAGAATGCTCTGTACCTTCACGGATACTAGAAGAGATCCAGGGACATCTCCTTGCTTACTTCACTGCAAGCAGGAGTAGCTCTTTCTCTTTATTCTCTATCCAGTGAGCACAACCTCCATCAGGTTATATTTTGCAGACATAGTTGACCATCTCTGTCCTCCTCAAGCACATAGTGTTTGCTCATAGCTGTGCCCTAACCATCCAAGTATGTTGAAATGTTAATTAAGGAAATTTTCCTGATTTTCTCTATGTGCAGATAGTTACATCATTTCAGAAAGCTTGTTCAACCTGCATTGTCATTTTTCTTGTTTTAAATATTAGGTTACAATTCAGGAAATAGAAAATAAGATCAGCAGCATTACAGAATTAGAAGAAGAAGCTCAGTCTTTTGCTCAGTTTATTACCACTGGAGAATCTGCTCGAATCAAAGCCAAGTTGACACAAATAAGAAGATACTGGGAAGAACTCCGAGAGCACGCACAGTGTCTGGAAGGGACAATCCTGGGACATTTGTCACAGCAGCAAAAGTTCGAAGAGAATCTTAGAAAGGTAAGAATTGGCCCTTGTATATTTATGTATTTCACATTGTATTTATAGGGAAATGCAATAAATATTCTACAAATAGAGGAGTAAGGAAAAGACAATTTGCCAATCATCTACCAAGTTGTCAATGATGAGCAAATTTATAATTATTTGCAAGGTGTTTTGTGGGTGGAACATAAGAATGTTATACATTGTGTTTGGATAGTCATTAAACAAACATTTCCCTTTCAAATAATGGGATACATGGCTCGGTATTTTTTTAAAAATGCATTTTATCATTACAAGTTATCCATAAAAGGTAGCTATGCTGCTTTTTCAATAACCTTCTTTGCCTTGATGTATATTTTTTCCCACCATTATTTGTATATTGCACCAATGTCTTAGATCCAGCAGTCTGTGTCTGAATTTGAAGATAAACTTGCTGATCCAATTAAAATATGTTCTTCAGCTACAGAAACATACAAAATTCTCCAAGAACATATGGTAAGAGTGTGCTTCCACATTTCTACTATTTATCAACTCAGAAATTTAATAATTCCTACTTGAGAAGAAAACAGTATTTTCATGAGAATTAAAAGTGGAAAAATTTTTATGTTGAGGAATTATATAGATCAAACATATTCACTTTATATACTGCAAGAAATTTGGTATGCGATTAAGTTTTCATTAAAATGTATATTAAAGAAGTATTCATTTAAAATATATTTCTCTTTTAATTAGAACATGTAACATTTTTAGATTATAGCTTTGATAAACACTGTTACCACTTGCCAGCATTATAAAAAATTAAATGTGCGAGGAAAAAATAGACGTGCACAGCGGATTTTAGATTTTAACCCACTACACTCAAATATGCAAAAAATATGTCCTCACTAACCTATTTTTAACAACCGGCTTTTTGGTCTGTTCTCTGAACTGATCATTGTGAATCTTCTGCAAGCCTCCCACAGAATTTGGGGGAAGGTGCAAACAGGAAGAGCTATACACAAAGAAATATGTTAATTAATAAACAATACTACAACTATTATTCCTTCTACACGTGCGGGTGCACATACGTACATAAATGTAGAGAAAGGGGGCAGCCGCGATGGAAACCAAGCAGTTAACAAAGGCACATCTGGGAAGGGGAATGAGATTTGTATTGCTTGAAGATTTATGATGAGAATGCATTTTTGTGTTACTTGTGTAATTTTTTAATACAAAACCATGAGGAAAAGTAGGAAAAGTTCATGTGATGAAATTATTTTAATAGACAACTAAGTTAATAATGGAGTACCGGAGAGGATAATATTCTATGTTTCTCATATTTAGATTTCCTAGAGCAGATTATTTTCCTCTGTCTTTCTTTTCTAATTTGTAAAATGGAGATAATGAAAGAGCGTACATACCTCTCAGGGTTCTTATGAAGATTGAATGAGTTAATACATGTAATGCACATAACACGGTACCTGCCACATTCTTCTTCTTATTATTATTGATTCCTGACAGCAGCCATTTCAGCCATAACTCTTTCTATATAGCTTTTGTAGAGATTATAGTAAGTTACATGTAGTTTTTGTAAATCAAAAATAGGGTTTTAAAATGTTCATGTATTTAGCATAAAATGAATAATAGTTTTCACAAATTATCTGAATTGTTAAGGGAAAGTTGAAGTTATTCAGATATACAGCAGCACATTCTTATTTGAGGAAAGCCTCTTCATTCTCATTTTTTATTTCTGTGTTCATGAAGTAACTTCTCATTTTCACTGTCTTGCTGTTAATCATAAACAGGGATTTTTTTAGATTCAGTTTTTAGTTATTTTTTTGAGGGAGTGTGTGTGATAATTTAATAAATTCACATAGTTTATTAAAATCAAATCAGTGTAACTGGGATATCCATCACTTTAAATATTTGTCTTTTCTTTATGCTGGAAGCATTCGAATTATTGTCTTCCAGCTATTTCGAAATATACAATAGATTACTGTAGACTATAGTCACCCTACTGATCTATCACACATTATGTCTTTTTCCTTCAATCAAACTGTATATTTGTACCCATTTTTTGGTACCATTGCTGTTTATTATGACTAAGGGAAAATATTTTGTCCCGATGCATCTCAAAGAAAGACGTAGGTCTCATTGGATCCTGTGCTCTGGTTGTGTTCCTTCCGCACCCTCCTTAGGACCTCTGCCAGGCCCTGGAGTCGCTGAGCAACACAGTCACGGCCTTCTCAGCCAGTGCCCGGAAGGTGGAGAACAGAGACGCCTGTGTTCAGGAGGCTGCCGCTCTGCAGCAGAGATACAAGGGGACAGTAAACAGGGCAAAGGAGAGACAGACTGCGCTGGAGAATCTGCTGGCCCACTGGCAGAGGTGAGCGACATTTTGCTTGACTTACCATCATTATTAAATAGGAAATTCCGGGCTAACTGTTCTTTAAATGACAGGGAATAATCATCCCAGATGTAAAATGCGTGAACTCGTGTGTCTCCTATAGGAAGATCTTGATCTTCATTATAAGATGAGGACCGCTAAGAGTGGAGACGATGTCTTTGTATCTGACGAATCACCCAATGCAAACGTGTGCAAGCACACACGGAAATGAAAGGAGTGATTTTTCTACCTTTGCATCTAAGCCTGAGATAACCAACATTTTATTATTTGTAATGGTTCCTGTTGAACACTCCACTTCAGAAAGGTTTGGTCTTCTTGCATGACAATTTTAAATGAAATTGTTTCTTTTCTCTGCTTCCTTTAGGCTGGAGAAAGAACTGTCATCCTTTTTGACCTGGTTAGAGCGGTGCGAAGCTGTAGCCAGCTCCCCAGAAATGGACATTTCTGCAGACAGAGTCAAAGTGGAAGGTGAACTTCAATTAATACAGGCAAGTTCAAGGAAGTGTGAGGAGGGAAAATAAGATGCTCTTTGTTATGGTTGCATTATTTAAAAAATGATAAAATAATGAAATAAACAAACCTCTATCCCACTTATCTTCTTACTTGGGTTTGTGATCCCTGAAGCATCATTTGATATCAAAGTATCCTGAAAAGAGGAAAGTATACCTGACCTGAAAGACAAAGCAATGACGTACATTTTGTGATGATCAGTTTCTGTGATGTGTTAGAAAATCCTGTAATATAATGTCTAGCATTTGGATAAAAATAATCTGGCAAGGAAGTTGAGGGAAGGATGGGTAGAAATAAGTGAAACAAGGTTGACCATCAGTTAATGATTTCTGAGGCAGGTGATAGGTATAATCTCTCTACTTCTGCATGTATACAAAATTTTGGTAATAAAAGGTGTTTTTTTAAAGAGAGAAGTAAATGTAGAAAGAAGTCACAGTAATGATTATTTTCAAGCAAGAAAGAAAAAATGAATGACCACAAATGCAAATGATAGGCAGAAAGACAAAATACTAGCTTATTACGTCCTCGAAGAAGTTAAATTTTTAAACTAAAAAACATTCTTTAAGTGTAATCGAAGCTACAGTTCAATGTTGCTGATTTCCAGGGATTAATAACTTGCTTGCTTTAAGTGATACTGTCTATGCCATAAAATTCATCAAAACTGCTTCTCAGGGGAGATTTATTGTATTACAGATTTATATTCCAACTTTCTCCCACACCTTTTATAATAAATTTAAGAGGAAGCTAGGTTCTTTCACTTTTTATAATTGCTTCTCTAAAAACTCTGTTAGAGGTGTCTGTAGCATCTGAACCTCTTGCCTCATTTTCAAATTTTCTTCTTCCTTGACTTTGAGGCTATTCCATACTCCTGGTTCTCCTGCCTTTCAGCTTTATTAAACAACGACGTCTGCATTTATCTTCCCAAAAGTCCCTTCTCAAAACCTACAGTGCCTGTATCCTGCCCTGAAGATAAAAGGCAATCCTGGGTCCACAATGGGGTTCTTACCTTCTTCCAAATACATGTGACGTGTTCCAAGGAGGGGAGTCACAGTTCCTTGCCTTACAAAGGATAAGGCACAGGTACAAAGACATCTGGGCATATAAAACTGTATTGCTCCATGTCTCTCTATGGAAACGAAGTGTTGTATGAGTTTGAGGACCGAGAGAGGACCACAGGCCTCTGTTACTCGGGCCTCCAGACACGGTGTCAGCCAGGCTGCCTCGCTGCTGTGGGCTGGACCTGACTTGTACTTTCCCACCTCCTGGCCTTGCCTCCTGTGTTGCTTCTTTCCTTGTCCTGCCCAGCATAAGTCCCAGTTCTGCTTTGTGGTCCCACCTGTGGTCTATAGGCTGTGTACTCCTTCCTCTGATCCTTTTAGCAAGTTTGTTTCTATCACACATGTGGCTTCACTAGAAAGAGAAAGAAAGCATCTTGACAAACATCTGCTATCTACCAAGCTTTAACTATCATCTCAACACCATTTTTTGTTGTTGCCTGTCTCTACGAGTGTTTATATCTTATCTCTTATTAGGTAGGCATCTCACCTAATAAGATTCATTGCACGTAAGAGATTCATTGCTTGATTAAATTTTTTAAAAATAAGTAGTTTGGTTGCTTGAAAGTGTAATGAAGAGCCCTTAAGTTCCCATATATAGACTCTAAACAGAGATGGAGACCATGTTCCAGGTACCTAGAATCATGTCTCTGTTATTGTTAGCTATGCGTCAGTTCTCTTTGGCAATAGCTTTTCTTTGATTTTCTTTGCCTAAGCAGCTTCTTCATCATGAAAGAAATTCTACAGCTTCTAAATTTTCCTAACTTAATATAAATCAGACTCCAGAAAACTTATCCAGGTTTCAGTAGCATTTTAAAAACTGCATTAAAGGTTAAGTGGATCCATTTCCAAATCGAGTAATAAAAACTCTCTTCAGCCTGGCCCCAGTGACCTCCACTTTGCAAGAAATTGCAAATCCTTGGGAGGAGCAACCACCTGTGTGTCACACGTCCTGTTCTGTAATGTGTTGCTGTTCTCAGGCGCTGCAAAAGGAAGTTGTATCCCAGGCTTCATCCTATAGCAACCTTTTGCAATTGAAGGAGTCACTGTTCTCAGTAGCCTCCAAAGATGATGTGAAAATGATGAAACTACAGTTGGAGCAGTTGGATGAAAGATGGAGAGATTTACCACAGATAATTAGCAAAAGGTTGGTTCTCAAAAAAAAAAAAAAAAAAAAAACCTTCTAATATTGTTCATTTGTATTTAAACGGTGAGCATGTAAATTAAGAAAGCATAATTTTGTTTACTTTTATTCATCCCAGCTATTTAGGGGTAATTACAGAAGGGAAGAAACTACTTTATCTGTCATTTTTATTAATCAAGGTCCTCAAAATAAGCATTTCTGTTGAGACTCAATTCACAGTTTTAGTTGTAAAATCAGGGCAAATGATTACACCACTTGAAACAGATTAAAGAGAGTAGCATTGCTAATGTTGGTATTTATTGCCTAAGCTATTTGTGTACAGAAGAAAAACAGTAACTAAAATTTCACCTAATGTGCTATTTCTCAACCAGAGGCATTTTCTATACATAAGCTATTCCATTTCATTTTAATATAGATCTTTGGAGAGAGCAAGGGACATTACTGTTACAGTAAATGGAGGTAAAAATGGATTAAATCTTAATTAACTAGATGATTAACAATTAGCATCTGTACCTTTCTAATATACCAGAAAACAAATTTTCTCTTTATGTTAGTATTGATTATCCGTATGATCTTAGATGAGCATTTAACCTGTCTGGCCATTTTTTATTTTATTTATTTTTATTAAAAAAATTTAATTTGGCCATAGATTCATTCATTCAGCAAATATTTATTGAGTTCTCACAATGGGTGGAGCACTGTACTATGTGCTGAGGATAGCAACAGCAAACAGAGTTTCGCTCTCTGCTTCCATGGTTTATTTGTTCATTTATTCAGTCAACAAATGTGTACTGGGTGCCTGCTGAGTGCCAGGTGCCATATCAGGTATTGGAGCCATAAAAATAAATGAAACCTGACCTCCAGTAATTTACAGGTTAGTGTGGGGATAACAAGGAAACCAATGAGAGAGGTGAGCACAGAGTATTATAGGAACAGGAAGAAAAGGGACATTTGAATGGGTTCAGAAAAGATTCACAGAAGGATTTGATGCCAGTTCTTGAAAGGTGCAATAGTCTATAAAACAGAGCAGCATCTGCCTTCTGTCTATCCCTCAGAGGGAAAGTGAAGGACTTTTAAGATGACGCAAATGTGTGAGGCATTCAAAATATAAATTATGTATGGAAGGATAATGTGTGGAAGATTATGTAAAGATTAAAACGTGAAAGCTGATTTAAAAGTTGAACTTTGGATATAAACCATTGTAATGAATATTAGTATTCGATTAAGAAATTATTTTTAATACAGGTTTCGAATTCTGATCTCTGATCACGGATTATTAAAAAACTAATTCATTTATTACAAAAGCAGCGATTGATCCCTGACCATATCCCAGGCACATTTTTAGGTGCTAGATATATAGTGGTAAGCAAGGTAGGCACGGTCCTTACTCTCGTGGTGTGGGGAGAGGAGGAAGGGACTTGGGAAGATAGGTACATAATTAAACAAGTGAATGAACAAGACTGTTTCAGGTGGTGTCGAGTATTATGAAGACCACAAAATAGGGCAACATGGCGGGGACTGCGGGATGGTGCATCTTCAGACTGGGTGGTCAAGCAAAGCCTCTGTGCGGAGATGACATCTGATTAAGATCTGAGTGCTGTGCCAGGAGCAGACCCAGGGCCTAGGGGCAGAGCACACGGGCAGAGGGAGCAAAAATGGCCAAGGCTCTAAGGCAGTAATGAGCTGGAATATCAGGAAACAGGTTAGTGGGAGTGGAGGGCAGAGGAGTATCAGATGAGGCCAGAGAAGAAGCTTGTGTGGGGCTCCTTGTAGACCACAGTAAGGAGTTTTGGGGTTTTGCCTTCCCAAGTGCAACAGGAAAGTACCCCAGTATTTAAGCACAGCAGGGAATGCCCTGCTCATTGGAAATCCTTTCTGGCTGTTACCTAGAGAGTATATTGCACAAAGGCAGAGGAGGAAGGAAGGAAGCCAGTTAGGAGGTTGGAGGTCAGGCAAGAGATGAAGAGATTTAGAGCAGGGCCGGGTAGTGAAAATGGATAGAAGAGTGAGAATGCACGCATGGCGTGGTGGGGTTCTGACGGGGCGTGCATAGGTCAGAGGTAAAGACATGGCAGGATGAAGAATGATTCACAGGACCATCAGGGTGGATGATGGCAATGTTAACTGAGACAGAACATTTTGAGAAAAAACAGGGCTTGGGAAACAGAAAACATCAAGAGGATCTGGCTTGTCCACATATTAATATAACAACATCACTTTTACCCTCGTGTAAGCTTAATTCCCGTTTCTGTTCACTTATGGGACATTTTAACCGAAATACCTTTCTCTACAGGATTAATTTTCTTCAGTCTGCGGTTGCTGAACACCAGCAATTTGACGAGCTGCTGCTTTCCTTTTCTGTCTGGATTAAGCTGTTTCTCAGTGAATTACAAACCACTTCTGAGATAAGCCTAATAGACCATCAGGCAGCTCTTACTCGGCACAAGGTAAAATGCATTCTTTTAAGATTGAAGAATTTATTTACAAAAAAAAGAGTTCTTGAATTACAAAGGGAAGCAACATCTAAAAAGAAAAAAACACATGGCAGCAATTTAGCTTTTTATTCATATGAAAATGTTTTAATAATTGAGTGTGGGGATCTAAGCAATGTATTATGCACGTAAATTCAGCAGATAAGGCCACTTCAGGTTAAAACAGGCAACCACCTTAAAAAACTTTTTCTTCATAGTGGAGCAAATGCTTTCTAGTGTAAAGTGATAAGAAAGTCAATTTTTAAGCTTCCTACTTTGTTTTATTTCAATACCGAAAACTAATACTGAATTCCAATACTTTAATGATAGAGCTTTTCTGAATTACTATTTAGCTTGAAAGTGATTTAAAATTATTCATGCCTTATTTCCCTTTTTTATAAATTATGCATTGAAGGGATGATGGGAAGTTTCCCTCTGTTCTCTGAAAGTCCCATTAATTTGAGTCTATGAAATGAACTGGCAACAGACCAGTTAACAGGATTTATTATGTCATATGTACAAGAGTCCCCCAAAACATGAGACTCAAAGAAGGACCAGATGACTGAAGTTTTTGTACCATACCAAGAAATAGGGGCTGGGGCTTCCAGAGGGTGGTGGCAACAAGCTATGGGAGGGTGAGGGGAGGAAATGCACTGTGAACAAAGGCTGTCCTATGCAGATAAAGGATGCAGGAGAATAGAAGGTAGCCTGTCTTACAAGTTTCTCAGAGTGAGTGGTCAGACCTTAAGAAACTTTTCCTGTGAGTTAGTCTTCCCAGGTTGATGTTGCACTCCTGGAGGAACTTCCCTTAGATCAGGGAGCATCAGAGAAAGCCATTCCCTGCAGTTGCTACTACCCGGGTACTCTCGGTTTGAAGTTCAAAGCAGCATATTTTAGGGTATTGTTTTCTGAGCTACACATGATATCTATCCTGACATCAAAATACGTTTAAAAAATCATATATTAATCATCAAGCATTGGGATAGTGGAAATAAGCTACATGATATGCTTATAACAATACATTTTATATTTCTTGAGTGTTCATTCTATGCTGGGTTTGCTAATTGGCTTTGCAGAAGGGAAGCGCAAACTTTCTGGTATCTTCAGGTCAGGAGGTAATTTTACAGCTTGGAGGAAAGTACCCACGAGGTTAGGCTCCTGCCCTCCACAGAGAGTAGGGGAGATGGGTGCTATTCCTTTATGACTACATTTCAAAGGGATAGCACCCAAGTCCTTAGGAACAACATTCCAGGGTTGTAAAACTGACCAGAGGCTCTTACAAGATTTATACCTCAAAGTGGTAGAGAATGAATTTACAATTACAAGTTTTCCAAAGTAAATGCTGTAAGAAACGAGAGGTCAGGGGTCTCCAGTTGGGAAGAAGCTGTCTAAAGTTTAGTAGTCACACTGAGGGGAATCCTAAAGCCATTGTGGTCAAGAATAAGATCGGTGATAATTTCTCTTTAATAAGAACCATGCTGAGAGTATTAGCAAGTTTCTGCTAGATTTTAAACATGATTTATTGTGAACCTCGTCAAATTTCCTATACAATAGTCTCACATGAAGCACAACTCTGATTTGAAACTAATTAATTCCATGTGAAAGAATTTCTTCATGGATAGAAATTGTTAGTTAAAAGAAATTAAAAATTTGGGAGATTTTTTTAAAGATACTCCTATACACATACATACATCTTTTAAACTTTTTAATTTAAAGTTTTTGTATATATACATCTTTTAAAATTAAAAAATTAAATATATAAAAATATATGAAATGTATTTAAATATAAATATTTATATCTATATATTCCTATATAAATCTGTACATATATACATCTTTTAAAATTTTAAATTAAAAAATGTTAAAATAGTTGATGCATCTTTTAAATTTTTAATTAAAAAACACATCTTTTATCATCTTCCAAATTTTCAATATCTTTTAAGTAACAATTTCTACCCATAAAGAAATTCTTTTCCATGGAATTAATGACAAAGTTCCAAATCAGAGCGTGTTTTACATGAAATATATAGATGAGCAAAACAGGAAATTTTATGAATATTTTTAAAAGATTTACTGTAGATGACCTTTAAATACTATGGTATCCATGGCATTTAAAATATCTCTTGACATCACAAATCCTGTAGCGCATCTGTGTCACAAATTGCAGTGTATCTGAGCAATCAATACCTCTCTCTTCCCTCCCAGGACCATGCAGCAGAAGTGGAGAGCAAGAAGGGAGAATGGCAGAGTCTGCAGGGACACTTGGCGAAGTTGGGTTCTCTGGGCCGAGCGGAGGACCTTCACCTCCTGCAGGGCAAGGCAGAGGACTGCTTCCAGCTGTTTGAGGAGGCTGGCCAGGTCGTGGAGAGGAGGCAGCTTGCCCTGGCCCAGTTGGCAGAATTCTTGCAGAGCCACGCCTCTCTGTCCGGGGCTCTCTACCAGCTGAGGCAAACGGTGGAAGCAACCAACAGTATGAATAAGAAACAGTCTGATCTGTTAAAAAAGGACCTAAATGATGCCCTTCGAGATGCTAAAACACTAGAATCAACTG